>JAHZNC010005247.1:0-27667 GCA_027744095.1 Zhuqinia jingwanae | reverse complement strand
ACTTTTTTTAGTGAACTTGTTATTGGAGAGCTGCGTACTTGATGATTACTCAGACAAAAAGAATGCAACAACAACTGCATCATTCGCATCCTCTTTTGCTGCTGTTGCTGTTATGTTGTTTATTAGACGGATTCAAGTAGTGATGATTTGTTTCTTTAAATACTTTTTGGTCGGTGTGTTTTTTGTTACACACGCGCTTTAAGAGGTACATTCAATTTTTTCTTATGTATGCTTATTATATATGTCTGGCAGATGGTGGTTGTGGTTGATGAATATACTTACAAATATATACCTAACCACATGTTATAAATATAGCATATGTCCATACAATACAACAAACTGAAATAATTACAAACTAATCTGGATGAAAGTTTTTTTTCTTCTTGTGAATTTTCTCGTGTTTACATAACAGTTTGACTTGAAGTCATCAAAGCAATATTATTAATCATTTGGGCAAGGCATTTTCATGCAATTCACAAATGCATGATGACATGTTCCATTTTTTACAAAAACAAATCACCATATATTCAACAAACGGGGACACATTCCCATATATATTCAATGCTGCTACTAATGGGGTCGTTGTTTACGCATAGTAAAATCATGTTAGGCACTTGCCAGAAACTATATTGAGGTACATAAATATTTTTACTACAAGCAAGCCTACTAAACACACAACAGCATCTACACTTTTTGTTGTGGGCAATGTTCCATTTCTTTTCATCCTGTCGCATGGCATAATGAAGAATTACTATATTCTTTCTTCTCCTTATATCAGCCAGTCAGCCATTTATATTTTATCCAGACACACACGACCAGGACGACGTCTACGTGTGCACACACACAGAGAGAGGTAAAAACGGCACAGGCTTTATAACATCTTCCCTCACGCACCAAAAACATGTGCTTTGTTGACTTGACTCCAACAACAACACATTATTATCCATAACTCCGACTCCGACTGGCTGGACATGGAGGGCCAGAAGAATATACAGAACTGTACTTAAACGCTACAATAATACAATTTTATTTACATAGAATATTTAATATTTACCATTGCCATTTGGTCAAAATATACGTAACACAATGTTCCTTTCTTTTATACTAGTTTAATTTCATTGGTATGTGCTACGGGGCAAGGAAAAAAATATTGTTTTATTTATTATGGGCTATTATTATGCTACGAACCCCTTTCAACCTTACGCATTCCGGCACTACAAAAAAACTTGAATAGAAACAGTTTTATTTTAGATTTCGATCCAAAGGCAACAAAAAAACGTCAGAAATGTCAGGTAGGACTGTTGTGCGGTGTGTGCCGGCTTGATGGGTCTTAGATCGACTACACAGGTCAAAGAATATAATGCAATTTATCTTCATAAGTAGCGCTGTTTTATTTTACAACTTTTTATGAAAGTGCGTGCGTTTGGGTTGATCCCGCACTATACAAAAAAAAACATAAACTACAATATGCCAGTTACACGCTGTGTAGCAAGTTACACTTGAGAAGCGGTATAAACAGGGTAGGAGAAAAAAATTAGAGACATGACTTGACTTTTAACCCGTTTTATTTGGCTTCTCTGTAGCAACAGCAGTAGAGGAAGAAATAAAGGAATATTATCTGTACACACCACACCAACAGCAGCACAAAATGTTCATTCATAAATAATTTACTCTGGAGTGTGCAATAATATGGCAACTTATCCACCATTTCACTTTATACCTGGTGTAGAAGAAAGAAAACAATCAAGCTCATTTATTTTTCAGATGAACCTGCCTTAAACTGCAAACTGACCTGTGTGGACCGGAAGAGCTGGGAATTGTAAATCTAAACGGCAAAGGGAAAGTTTATTCTTGTGTCATGTTACCCCAGCCTACTATATAAATAGATAGATTTTTTTTAGTAAATTTGTCGTATAAAAAGGGCCATTTTGTTTTAACTCTCCTGTATTTTAATGTGAGACATGTAACGTTTTGTGTCCGAGTAGAAATCCCTGTCCTGCATAGAGACACCTTCTCCTACAAAAAATATACCAAACCAACTCATTTCCAATTCCAGCCATCCAGAAAGAGACTATACACAAGTTTATTTAGCCTGTTTCTATATTTGGTTTGCAAAAGCTTTTGTTTGTTTTCAGAGACAAGAACTATCAAGTGGGGCACAGGTCAACAGCCAAGGCATTTAACTTGACTTAATATTTTTTTCATTGCCATTCTCTTTTGAAAGCTACAAGAAATAGCGAGAAAGAAAGAGGAATCTACAAAAGTGTTTTGGAATTTGCTTGGATTATAACGTATAACTAGACTGATGTATAATGTGTGTTTCAGAATAGTAGAAAAAATAAAGCACATATGGAAAAAAGCAAAACGTTTTCATTATGTAATTCCATCACATTTCCTGTCTGCTATTTCATACCAGCCTGCTTTTCTTTCCACTTGTTTGTATGTATTCCCGATGATCATTCCCATTTTACTTAATTTGATTGATTAATTTATTTATATGTATCACAAGTCAAGAAATTAACAGGGAAAAGGAAACAAAAAAGAATTGTCATTTTTTATATAATTTTTAGTTGAGTTGAGTTTCATGTTGTTTTTGAACAAACCACTCAACCAAATACAAAAATATTTTCTTTGGAAAAAAACCAGATTCACTTTTGTCAGTAGTGACAAAAAGGGGTAAAAATGGGAAATCATAAACGAAGTAAAAGAATGCGAACGCCAAATGAAAAGTGCTGCTCTGAACAGTAAGCATGTCATAACAATAATGGTAACGGATACGATTACAATAACAGTACAGAGTACACACGCGATAAAAAAATGTAATACATGTATAATATATAGGGACAATGTTGCTTTCTTCGGTTGCAAACAAGCAAAAAATGGGATTAGTTAAGTAGTTAAAAGATAACGATACAAATATATACATAGACGAGCGGTTGTAATGCGACTAGGTATGTTGGTATGTACACAACATGCACCCAACCAAAGACAAAAAAATAAGTATTACTACAACAACTGTTTATTTTCTTTTGGGGATGAGAAGAAGAAGAAGAGAGAAAAAGTTTACAATGACTTCTTGAAGCGAATCGATCACTTCTTGTAGAAATATACACTTTCTTACTTTGTCATTATTATAGAGTTGTTTGGCTGCTGGTGCTGCTGGTGGTGGTGGTGGTATTGGTTGGTAGATGGATAAAAAGGGGATAATAATCATAATATTTTTATTGGGATATTTTACTATATGCAGTCGAGTCGGGAAGACGCCGGCAAAAATGGAAGAGAACAGAAGAGCCCATGCTGTTTTCTTACTTAACATGAAGGAAAGCACTCAACCAGTAAAAAAAATTGCTTTGAATCAGACTAGACTCGGTGTATGCAATACATACACACAAAAAATACTGTATAACTGCAATTCTTGAATGATTTGTCTAATGATAAACTAGACCATATAGCAGCAGGAGAGAGAGAGACAGAGAGAGACGACGACGTCGACGAATTTTGCCGCGGATATATGTACATATGTCNGTCTGTAGAGATGAATATATAGTCTACAATCAATGTATATATTTACACATGATACTAAAGAGGGAGATTTGTAGAGGAAAAAGCTAAAAAACTGGAACATGTTTCTCTTTAGGAAGTTAATAAGCGTGAAAGCTATTAGTAATGTACCACTAGCCCATGCTACACAAAGCATTCAGATACTAAAAGCATTTCAATTTGGGTAGGCGGAGGAATATATATAGCAGTAAACGATGATGATAAGATGAATATATAGTATGTGTATGTAGAAAGTAGAATACTTTTTTTCTCAGTGAAAGCAAAACCCAACATAAGAGATGAATATTATTACCTATATACTTTTACTTGGCTGTATATTATGCAAAAACGTGGGGATGTATAGTATTTTATCAGAAGAAGGGGCAATCTGTTACATACATGTTCCTATTAAAAGAGAAAAAAATCATGTATGCATGTACTTATATTTATTTAATGGGGAAAAGAAATTGCATGCCTGTGTCATTCCTCTTTGTTCTTTTGACTTTTTGACATGCAGTTTAACAAACATGAACGCATACTACTATTTAGTATTAATAGTGCATAACTTGTTAGTTAAGACAAAAATGAACATGCTGCTGCTGCTGCAACAGCAGTAGTAGCATCAGCATAGCTAATAAATACTACAGCATGTCTAGCTAGTTTACTTTCTCAACTTGTGTCTTCTGTCGTGGCTGAATGCTCACTCTATTATTTCTTTCATCCTTATGGCACATGACATCATCATGGCCTTCTTGGTCTACTAATTTTTTTACTCTCTCTCTCTCATACACTTTCATCTTCATTTTTTATGGACACGCATCATCAAAATACAACTCTATATGCTATGTATACAATGCAAAAAAAAATTTCATGCAATCTGGTATACTAAAAGGAGAAAGTAAGCTTCGAAGTATAAAACAACTTTTTTTCCTTTAAATTTCTACTTTCACCAATTCAGTGAATTTATATCAGCAGTAAAGCCAGGAAGCAAAAATATTTCTTTGTTGCAGTTTGAAATACACAAGTTACTCTTTTTTTATTCTTTAAAAAAAATAAAACTTGTTGTCAGGCTCAAAACTACAATATTGGCAGCATGCATGGTAGCAGCCACCTCAAAAATAAATAGCTAAAGGCAACATTATAGTATTATGCGATCTGAGCCATGCAATTATAATAACATGTTATGTTAGTAGCATGGCACCAAACAAAATTCGGTCTTGTTGTTGTACCAGAAGATATTGTTGTAAACTGCATTATAATTTGTAATAATGTGTCTTTTGCATGCAAACATGAATTGAAAATTGCAACTTTTGAGTAGGCTTATTTTGTGTGTCTACTACCAAGCAATTCTGCTACCACCACACAACTAATGACATGGTAACAAAATAATATAATAAAATAAAACAAATTTAATTACACGGCATCTCTTCCCTTTTTCAACTAAAAATTAAACCACATTATTTTATTGTGAGTTTGTGCATTGCGGTTGCAATTTTCTTGAGTTTGAGCAAATTAATGTGTGTCGTTTTTGTATGAAATGTGTGATGATGATGATGATGATGATAATATATTGTATGTATGTTCGTATGTGCATAGCAGAGTAATGAAATTTAAATAGAATGTAAAACATGTAAACAGAAAAAAAGGTCGACTTCTTGTCGTCTTTAGTTCACTGCCTCCATATCCATATCAACGCCATCCATTTTACTACTACTACTCCACTCTTTTCATATTATTATTTTTTTAACATTTTTTTTGTGAAGAAAAAAACAGCAAGTCAAAAGAGCTCGGCCTGGGGTAAAAGTGCTGACCATGTTAAAGGAAATGCAGAAGACAAAAAAAAGCAAAAGCAAGGCAACTCAATGGCCCAAAAATGTTATTTCTTAAAAGCCTATGATTTTCTCTTTCCGTTTTCCCTGCTGCTGTTGCTGCTGTGGTGTTTACTGGAGGAAGGCTATGCATGACTGTACACACACATATCATACATTAATGCTGCGGCATATCACCATCATCATCATCTCCAATTCACATTTTTTGCATTGTACATACCGCTGCCCGAAAACCAATTGGGAGTTTGGGAATATCTCAAAACCAAACTTTTTTGCAAAAGGCATTACAATTTTTATTATTGCTTCAGGGGAAATCCCAATAAACAAATTCGGATTCATGCACAATTTTTCCATGGGCGTAAAATTTGTGGCTGAAAGTATTATCTAATTTTAATAATTTTAATAACCTAAAAATTACAAAAATGTAACTTAAAACATTAACTTTAGAAAACAATTGTAACATATATGTATATCGTTTCAATATATAGTTTATTCTCCAACTGAAAAGCTGACTAATATAACTTACTTGTAGAGGTGCATTTTAATTAATATCAATGATTTATTGAACTTCGAGATCCCGTATAATCTGTTTGACGTATTAGTCTTATATGGCCTCTGCATTATGTATGCAACGTCAAAATAGAGCACAAAAATTTATGGTAGAAATCTCATTTTACCCACATTGTGTTGTCTCCTAAGGCCAGTTTGGTTAACATTTTGTTTAAGACTCACTTCTTGGTCCCTTTTGTAAGCAAGTTTATTTCGGAGATAGTTCCTATTCCTTTTCGGCCAGCGACTCGTACATCCTGTGTCCCGGTTCTAGTATCCAATGTTTTTTTTGCTTTCTTTGTGTTGAAAAGTTGAGTTGTTTTGCTGTAAAAAAAGCTTGGTTCGGACTTACAAAAAGCAGCTTAAAAAAGAGCAAAAAATCAACGATGGGTCGTCTGGTCAGTTTTTTGTTCTATTTTTGTTGGCTGTTGTTTGGGCTGGAGTAAAAAATAATCATAACATGTAGAGAAAAAAAGCAGACAAAAAGAAGAGTTCCTTATGACAAACATATATGACTACATAATATACATATTATACGCTTTGTTGTAACATGTATCCATGGTATTTTTTTAAAGAAAAAAAAGCCGGTCGGTTGGTCGAAGAGGGTCGTGGAAGGACACTTTTGTTGGCACTCGACCATAAAATACCAATGTATTTCTTCCTTTGAGAAAAACACTGACACATGTCAACTTGGTAGCAAGTCGGTGGTAGTACAGACTCTTTAGTATAATATATCAGCATACGTGTGTCTGTGTGTATACTGTACACAAAGACGTCCTTCGTCACAAGTTTGTTGAGTTTTTTTTTGGAGAAAGTAAAAGTGCACAAGAACAAAAGTATATATGATTTGCTGCTGTTGTTGCTGCATGAATTCTTGTATGCATCATCATCATTAGCATTAATTACTTTATATTATTAGGAAAGAAAATCCTATTAGAAAAAATGAGGATACCCCAAAATTGTGTGTAATACGTGTTTATATATGTTCAGCCAACAGTTTTGTAAAACAACTATGGTTACAGGAATAACCTTTTACGTGTAAAAAAATATAAGTCATAAATCAATCAAAATTAGTACTAAAAATACACAATATTATTATAATTATATATTATTGCTGTATGTATATTATAATTCTTATGATGAGTAAATGAGATTTTCTTAAATATATATTCCATGAACAATATTTTTAGCTCAATTTGTTGTATTGTGGGAGGTCTAGTTTGCTATCTCTTGTTTGGGTGCAGTATAATATGCAATATGCATACACTTTTTTATATCGTTGCCGCACATATAATTTTCTTTTTTTTGCTCTGAGAGCTGCTTATGCTTTGTTTTTTTTCTTCTTTTTTTCTGGCTTTATTTTAGGTTCACTCTATAAATTTTCTTTTTGTGACAAATTTGTTATCTGTTAAATATCATTATTACTACACATATTAGGATTGTTGGCAGCAACAGCTGCTGCTGAGAAAGAGAGAGAGAGGGGGAGATGCAATGCAAGGGAAAAGAGTGACCAGACCAGCAAAAAAAAGATCATCAGACCAGATCAGTTCAGTTTCAGAATAACAATATAAATAGTATTTTATTATGCATTTTTCCTTCGTGAGAGTCGTGTGACACTTTAAAAAACAGTCTTAAAAACATTTGCATTCAGACAGAAAAAAAACTTGGATAGAGAGAGATTGTATCACACACACACACATTTCTTTTCATTCACTTAGCATCAGAGAGAGAGAGAGAGAGAAGTTTAGAAAGGACAAAAAATATCACTATTTGAGCAGCAGAGCTGAGTAGAAACTTGTACAGCTAAAAATGAAAAGATAAGCTTAAAGACAAGTACAAAGTAAAGTGGAGGCCACGGCATGGCACAACATAGTAACCAAGTGTGTATGTGTGTGTGTGTGTGTAGACGAGTAAAAAAAGTAACGTGAGCAGAGAGTGCTTTTATTATTACAAAGAAGAAGAAAAGACAAGAAAAAAGAGATTTCTATCACATTTTTTTTTGTTGGACAGTTGGACCAGACCAGGCCAGAGTTGCCGGCAACCAAGAGAAGAAGAAGGAGGAGGAGGTGGAAGACCACCGCCTATGATGTTCATATGCAAATAGAAAATAATACAAACACGTTTGCATTGTCACACAGCGGGTGAAGCTGAACTCCTTTGATTTTTTATATATACAAAAAAAAATTACACAAGTGTATTATTAACAAATGATTATGTAGACATTTTGTATTTTGTACGTGAGAAAAGATGAGAGAGAGAGAAGAACAAGCATGTAAATTGTCGAAGAAGAGAGATTTGTAGAGATTTTCACTCGTGCTATAGCAATCCATGTAGGAACAATGACCAATCCCGGTGTGTCTGTGTTCTTGGTGGTGTTGGTGTGGTTTGCTGCCAATAAAGGTGATCTACTCAAGTAAATCACTCACATTTGTTTCTTTTGAAGCCAACAAAATAGGAGGAAAAAAGTTAAAGGGTTAAAAAAATATATGCCTAAAAAAGATCGAGAGAACTGGATCCTTTTATTCTTGTGTAGTATATAAAAAATCACGGCACCAGTGTCAAAAACTGAAAAGAAAACTAATTTTTTTCTTGTGTGATTGAAAATAAATACCTAATCATATTTTTTTTCAGGAACTGTACAGCGAAATGAAGAGAGGAGAGAATAAGCACACGACGACGACAACGAGTCAAAGAGAGTTATTACCTATGTAGGTATATTTGACTGGTGTGTTGTGTGGTGGTGATGATGAGCAAAGTCAGCGCAACCAATGCCACTACTACTACAGGAACAACAACTACTACTACTACTACTACCACTACTGGTAGAGGAGAAGAAGAAGTCGAGAAGTGAATATTGTGCACTTTTTTCAGACTTGCTTCGTTCTCGGCCAGCCAAAAAAGCATTTAGGCACTAAACTTGTGAGTTGTGATATAAACAAGAAGGGATTTGCTCTTCTGCTAGACAGACGATGAGAAAGAGTCGACTCGTCACAATCACAACAAGAAGCTAACAAGCAAAAACTTTAAGAAAAGGAGAGAAAAAAGAGATATAGAAAAAGTTCTAAAAGACATTCATACCACCAATTTAAAACATATTATTATATTATTGTACTCTCTTTTTACACACATCTTTCAAGTCAAACGTGTAATAGCAGAAGCATTAAAATGATAAATTTTTAAATAGTATGTCCCATACTCAATTAAGTTGCCAATCTCAATCATCATCATCATCATTATCATCATCATCGCGGTTTTCATAATATTTATAGCATTTTGTATTTGTTCAGTTACATGTGGTTTGGATTGGTGTGGTGGTGTGTGTGTATGTGTGTGTTCTCTACTATTTCTTCTTCTCTATCTCACTACAAATCTCCTTTTGCATATGTCGTGGGGATGGAGTAGTAGTATCGTACATTATCATTATTACATTATGCCTTTTTCTGATGATGATCATTGTAACTGTGAGATGTGTGTGTGTGTGTGTGAGTCAATCAAATGAATAAAAGCTACAGGAGCTCCTTTTTTATTACATCTTCTTGCCTTATTATTGCTCCTGCTAAATCACTGTACAGAACCTCAATTTTTTCAGCAGCCAGCAGTGTGCGTGTATACTGTACCAATAACAACCAACCAGACTACTTGACTTGACTTTGCAAAAAAAAATTTAAAGAGAAAACGGCTAGCCATCAAATTAACCAACTTGTCTTCTTCTATCTCTCCCTCGCTGGGTCCTTTTTTTTCCTTGTTGTGTGTGAGTCGAGTGTGTGTGTGTTTGTGTGAGAACCTTAACAAGTTTAAATGCTCATTGACTCGATGATGAGCATGTTACAAAAATGAGCTGTTCTTATGTGCCTGCTACTACTGCACTACATGATGATTGTTGCTGGCGTGGGGTGTATTGGTGTTAATAAGTAATCATCATCACATCACATCATCCTGTCAACTTCTCTTCATCTCTTCTCCCAAGACAGAGAAGACAAAAAAATGAACAATCTGCATTGAAGTGTGTGTACAATATTATTATTGTTATACTTTTTTTGAACTCATTATACTCATTATCAAGTTATCATATCATCATCATTATTACACTTCTAGCCCCATCAATTTATTTACACTTCCCAACAGCCACTTTTAGTGATTTATTGGATGTGGTGGTGGTGGACGAATGCAATAAAAAAAGTATTTCATCGTATTTTATATAGAAACATAATAATATATGTCGAGCGAGGCCGTCCACTTGACTGTAACAAAAAAAAGTGAACAAGTTATTATTGCAAGACTGCTCTGTGCAATACCGTTTTTGTTCACAGGCAAAAGAGTTTTTTTTTTCGTCAAAAAAAAAACTCTTTAGAAAGAACGGTCGAGAGTGTGTACATATATTATGGTTGTGTGACTTTTTGTCTGATCATAAGGAAGAGATATACAAAAGGAAATATACACACTTGAGTTGTTGTTGAGTTATCAAAATCATTAAAAAAATTATATATTTTTTGATATCATCATGTGACTTTATGAACTGTCCAGCCATTACACAGAAAACGGTGATAACATTTAACAGCATTTTTGTGAACAGTGTATAGAATAAGAAACACGTGCTTCACATCACGAAAAAAAACTTTTTACGGGATTTTTTGTTGAAGGAAGCAAGTTGAAAAGATGTCATTGTCATTGAGACGTGCTTTTTGTGATGATGTCGTTTTTCGTTGTTGGTGTGTGTGTGAGTGAGTGAGTGAACTTACATCCTCAATGAACCCCACTACTTACAACAACTGACTCATTCAATTTTGCCGTCATGTTGGCGTGGCATGCAGGAAAAAACTTTTGCTGATTAAATTTTATCTTATTATGCTTTTTTGTAAGCTATCAAGCTGTGTGGTATTTTGTTTCAAGAAAGGTCAAAGTAAAAAAGAATGTAGTCAGCATTCTCATTAAATTGTCATTAGCAAGACTGGACATTTTTTTGTATTTTTGATGCTGAATTCATCGTATTTCCCTAGTGCATCACCATCTTCATCATCATCATCATCACTGCATTATTTTTCTCCAGATTTAAAGAAAAGTATAATTTTTTGTGAGTGATTTTTTCCCCTTTTTTTACTCCTCATGAACATAAAGAAGGACGACCTTGACAAGGGTTCGCTAAAAGACAATAATGTTCCATGGTCACAAATACAAAGTGACATTTTTACTTCTCTACTTCGCCCCTTTACTGATCTCCATTCTTGCAGTGTCACCGGGGAAAGCTAGCAGTGACAGCGGGAGCAGCAGCAGTGGTAGCAGTGGTCTCAGTGATTACTACTTTAATAGTAGAAGTAGTCATAGTGATAATAATAGAAATGCCAATAATTTTAGAAATGGTGAAAGAAGAAGCAGTAGAAGTGCATCATCATCCTCCAACCACAACAACCCCACCACCTCAGGTGGAGGAGGAGGAGGTGGGGGAAAATATGGGTCTGTTGCTGCCCCTAACAATTTTAGTGAGGACACACTCCGTCGTGAGTTTATCAAAGTGCAAATCCTCCAGCGACTTGGTCTCAGTGAAAAGCCACATGTGGACATGGCGCATAAGATCTCAAAAGACCTTGTCTTGGAAACCTTGAGACGGACTGAGAACCTCAACAATAATAATAATCACCAAGACTACCACTTTTCAGATTTATCATCTTCATCATCATCAACAGCATCATCATCATCTAGTTCTAGTAGTTATAGTAGCTCTAATACTAATGTAAATGAACGTCATCATCATCATCTCCATGGTAACAACAACACAATCTCAAGAGTAGACACCGGCGGTGGTAGTGGTGCTGGTTTATCGTCATCAACGTCGTCGTCGTCGAGTCACGTCGACCAGGAGACAGGCGTGGCCAATTATGCCAAAACTTCGGAAATCATTTCTTTCCCTGATAAAGGCAAGTTGTCTGATGATGATCAAAAAGAATAAAACATAATTTTTTTATCTCAACCATTTTATTTGCTTGTCTTCACTTTTCTCCTTTTTCGGCTATTCGTCATTATTATTATCAAATTGCATGCATGTAAAAAATATAGTATGGGGAGACACAGACAGACACAGCTTGACTCTTTTAGTTAAACATAGCGTTGCAAGAGCACATGGCTCCATACTCATGTCTTTCTCTTGGCACGGTTTTCATATAAAAATCTCTCCTCTGAGCTGTTTTACAAGCTGTTAAAGAGCGTCTCGTGCCATCTTAATAAAAATTGCATTTTTATTTATTATTTTTTTCACCTCTCTCTCTCTCTCTGCTGACCAGAACAAATGATTTGTAACTTTGTTGTCAATTTTTTATAATATGCATATAATATGTATCCCTCCTTGTACTGCTTTTTTTAATCTCTCTATTCAAGATTCCAAAAACTGCAACAACAACAACCTTGTTTTTAAATATATTTTTATGCCTAATAGTAAAACAATTATTATTGCAAGTCTTTTCACCTTACTTATATATGTATATTGTCTAGTCAACAGCCTAGAAGAATCGCTATGGGAAACAAAAAAATAGATAAACGTGACGTCCAAAAATGATATTCAGGCGTCCACTTGACTTCCATAATTTGCATATTATGTTTTTTTTTGACGTAATAGGAATATTATATGTATAATTCTTTGCCTCAAGACAATGGATGTATTTGCACAAAAAAAATATTTTGCACTTAAATTGCCACATTTAATATTTAGTTGAGCGCTGACTGCTGCTGCGCTGATATAAATAGACATCATTCACCTAGGCAGTCAGTCAGTCAGACAGACATGCATATAGATAAATTGATGAAGCGTGTGTGTGTTTTTCGTCTTTGGATTATTTGGAGGGGGAGGAGGAGGGGGGACGATGAAGAGAAGATTTATACATTTTACACACATTGTACATGTTTTTTATATCCATAACTTTGTTTTAGATTTTTAAATAGTTTTGTGCACACACTCTCTGACTGTGTGGTGATTGTTAAATTGGGCGCATATCATTATTGAAGAATTGTAATATATAATCTCATTATTATGGATGGGAGGTGTTCTTTTAGATTGCATCAACTGATAAATAACATCCAAACATCTCAGACATCATATTATCTGTAAAGGTAAAATTCGATTAAATGCAGTAATGAAACATGCGTTACTTTCGATTCCACGACCCTGATTACTATACTATAGACCTTTGAATTTGGTCATATCATTTTTTTTAAATCGCTCGTCTCTAAATAAAAAAAATTGTATGAGCAATTTGTCTACCATTTCATTAAACTGCCTTTGAATGCAGCAGTATTATTTGTAGTAGTATTATTTTTTTATAATCTTCACCTTCACAGAAATATGAAGTACATGATTAAAAATTGTTTACATGGCAACTATCCACAAAAAACCTTAATGATTTAAAGACAGAGAAAAAAAGGATGAAAACGATTGACGTCACTGGTGACCGGAAGCCAGGTATAATAACATTGGGTTATGCACTATTTCCGCATCTGAATTCCACTTTTCACTCCGTGGTACTAGTATCAACCACAATTACCAATTTAAGCTCTATATTATCTTGTCATAGATTGATATACATATTTGGTTAAAGAAAAACATGAATTGTGAAAAGCTGCTTATACCACTTTTCGGCGCATGACAGTAGTAGTAGTACCGCAATCATACGCACTTTTCCCCCAGATTTTTTTAGAATGCACTATCTTCACGCACATGTGCATCCAATAACACGCGCAAGGTCTCTTCTCGATTTACGTCATCACCACATCATCACCATCACCCAGAAAGAGAGGGTTTCATCTCATCTCTGATAATACAACGTAATTAAAAGGTTCATCAACTTAAACACCTCACCTCATACTAGTTGTTGTTTTGATGTGATGGATCATCATCATCATCATCATCACGAACAAAAATCTGTGTGTATGCTGCTGAGGATAACAAGGCGCACTTTCACAATCAAAACTACTCATCGTTTTAATGCAGTAATGCAAAGTTTTAACATGTCCACCACCATGTGTTTGAACTTACAGAAATTAATGTGGATTTTGACTCATTCGCATCCCATTTTCTACACCGGGATAACCCTAGCTCCTCCACGTGTGTATGTGTGTGTCGTCTACTGCTACGTACAGTGATGATAATACAATGACTTTCATCAAGTCCTTTTGGGACAGTCGTAGAAAGAAAAAAAATCCATATTAAGGCATGTACAATGATGACAATTTTATTACATTTTTTTTGTGTTTATGAAAGTGACATGACATGACCCAATTAGAATGCATGTTATCATAATTGGTATAGGAATAATAGGAAAAGGGATATATATAATATATATGTATTATTATGCACATAATATAACGTATGTATATTTATAAAAAATATTATGAAAATCGTATCAAAAAAATGGAGTAGATCAAAAAGGCTATAATTTGAGCATACATTTTTTTAAACTTGCATTTTTGTTTCAGACGTTAAGTAAAAAATAAAATGAAACATGCTTCAAGTCAGAAAAAAGTACCTTTTTTGAACTTTACAGTTTTACAAACTCTGTTGCTATTATAATGAGTGTATTACGAACTTGTAGTAGTAGTAGTCACATTATTATTGTCTCGGATTTCTATGTTTGAAAGTACATAACTTGTTTTTTTTGTACAATTTTCATGCATACACACATACATGCATGCATGTATTGTCTTCAGGAAAAATACAGAGGTCATTGGGAAGAAATGATGATGACATCATGCTACAAAAAAATGAGAAATTTATTGTTATGCGATTATAGATAATGGCATGTAGGTATATTTAATCCTTTAAAAAAACATTATTATTGATGTACTAAAAGAATAACAAAGTAAAAACGAAAAACGATACACAGCAAAAAAAAAACAATGTAATAAAAATATTTTGAAAAATAGTACACATTATACATGATACACAACACACACGTCTGCAAGTCCATAAAAATGGGATATATGTTTTTTTAGCTTGTGGCAAAATAAACAGGGTTTTTAATACTTTTTTTTAATAGTTTTGATTGATTTTGTAATTGCGAAAAAATATGGTACATTAATGGTATAGTGGCAAATGCATATTTTTTTCTAGTGTCTCTGGGGTTATGTATTATAGCATTTCATGAAACAAAAACATAAAAATAACAAGAATTGGCATTTACATAAATAATTATAATTGTATGAAATAAAGGTACATATAAAACGTAAACTTGACTAGTTCTTCCCAGACAAAAGTTCATCGAGTACAGACATAAAATATATATATTTTACACAATCATAATCACGTTTCATTTCGGTTAAAAGAACAGAGATTTTGCGGTAATAATTTATCCGGCTGTCTGTGGCTTTCCACAACAACTCTCCTTTCAAAATAACAACAAAAGCCGGTGATTTACATCCATTGAAACGTGACATGATACACGGCTCTTTCTCTCTCTCTCTCTCTAGTTGCATTTCAACAATGTAATAATAATATTATGTACACCACACACAGCAGTAAAAACTCTCATTGTTGCTGGTAATTCATTTTTTAAAGAGTTGGAGCAGCAGCAACAGTGAAGTTTTATTACATTGTGTTACTTTTTAATGGATGTAGTAAAAACTGCACGTAATGTAAAAATGCAAATAGAACATGAGAGATCATAATCATCATCATCATGATCATCATGAAGATGACGATTATGTATGATGGTGTAGTATAATTGCTGCCGATAGGTCAACATATAACGGCCACGGCCATGCTGTCTGCATCTATGTATGTCTGTCATGAAATGAGCAAACACTGAAATACGAGACTCTTTTTTTTGTGACTCACAAACAAATTGCCTGGATGAAATAAAAAAACGCTGTTACTTAAACATATACAGATAGATAGAAAGTCGTAAGCATTATTGCCATTACTACTATTTTGTATGCACCTGCAGCAGTGTAGTACGCTATGCTGTACATTTTCTTACTACGACACAGATCGACTTGGAGAGCAACAATGTATCATAAAAAAGGTGTAATTTTTTTAAAACAATTGCTTGCAATATTATGGCAATAGCTTATTATTATGACGCTTCCATGGTTGCAATATAACAGACAAAAGTTAGTAAACCTTTAGAAAATTTTGTGCATCTCACCTGGCAACTAGCCATGTAATATGTCGTTAATACGACAAAGGACATGACGATGATGATGATGATCATCATCATCATCATCGTCTCTGTATGTTCATATTTTTATTGTAATGCACCACCACTACTACTACCACCCCAACAATGGCCATTATTACCATTATCATGATGATGATCGTCTTCGACTTGGTCGTTGTCGCTAGACGTAGGTATTTCCTAATGTAGCCACTCACGAAAGATAAGCGAATCAGATAATTATGCTAACCAACCAACAAACGTCGTGGTGGTGGGTGCTGAATGCATTGGTAAAAATGGGTTGACTCAACTCTCTGAATGCAAATTAGTTGCAAGTTTAATAATAATAATAATAGTAATAATAATATATATCGTGCAGCGCACCAGCAATAGCAGCGCTCGAGCGAAGAGAGCAAAAGATGATATGAGGGGTCGTTCGTTTTCTTCTTCTTCTTTTTCTTTTCGCTGCGTTGATCTTCTGTCTGTTGGTCTTGTGTACGTGATGATTATGAAGATGATGTTTCTCTTCTTCTCTTCTGCTTTGGTTTTGGACAATTTCGAGTGAAAAAATAATACATTAGGATAATTTTCTCTTTGTCTTTGTGTGTGTGTATAAAAAACGGCAAAGGAGAAAACATACAAATTTGTAATTGTATGTTGTACACTCACATTAAAATTTATTAGCTACAAATTAGAGCATTTAAATACAAACCGGCACAAAAAGATAAAAGAAGAAGAAAAGATCTAGGCGGTTGTTGTTGTAATAGAGTAATGGGGATGTAATCATGATGATAATAATAAAAGTAATGGCAAAGAATTTTGGACACGTTCAAAAGGAAAATACAACAAGAAGAAGAAAATAATTAAACTTTGTTCGTCCATCATCATCATCATCTTGTGAGTTTTTGAGAGGATGCTATTTTCTAGGAAACACTTTGCATAATATTTTCTCTCTCTCTTGCTGGTGTTTTTGTATGGATAAAAATTAATACATAAAAATTTGAGACTGTTGAAAGAAGAAGAATTTTTTTTAGTTTAAATATGTAAATATTCAACAATTTGTCCACATTGGAAACATGAGAGATAATTATTCTAAAATATTTATATATAATATATTTGACAGGTTGTATAATTTTCCTTAAAAAATGGATAATAGGTCAAAATGGTACATCTTGAAGTCATTCAATACATTCCTGGGCACTACATCTGCCTACCTCTTACGTAGGTTGGGCTAATGTGAAATGTGAAAGGCACTTTAATGAAGATCAGTGTACAATGATATATTTTCTTCGTATCTGTTGAGTTGCGTAAATGGTTATAATCCATAAAGATGCAATTTTATCATTTGCCGGTGTTTTGTGCATTGTGGACAGAAACGTCCCGCATATGACACCATACCATCGTTTGTTGTCCATGAATTCAGAGAAAACACCTTTTGCTGTTACATTTCTACAAATGCATATATTATTGATCAGTTCCTACTATTTAATACTAAAATTATAAATGCTAATGTCTTGTAATTTTTTTTGCATTATTATTTGAATTTGATATAGCACTTTTCCTTCTTCTCCCTCTTCTGCTAAATTGCTAATAAAGGTGGCCTGCATTCTGATTTGAAAAACCAGTTCGATTTTTTTTTCTCCCTTCTTTCTTACTCTTCTCCTCATATCAACATAATCAGCATATTAAAATACAACATCTTCTTCCAATAGGCATATAAATGTCTAGACTAAAGGGCTGGTCAATCATACAATTTTTTTTGGGTCTTTGTACGCCACACACATACACATACACACAAAACAATCTCACACTCACATTTTAAACTATTACACTTGATAGGTATTACATTATATTATCATCATATCATATCATCCACCTTACTTTTTATTACCTCAATCATTTCTCTTCTTTTGCAGAAGAAGAATGCACACAGCAGCAGTGCACACACACACACACACACTTTTTTTTATACAGTACAGCAATTCATTTCATTTTTGGCCATCATAATAACATTATCCCATTTATTTGCCTCGAGGAGACATGTATGCAATGCATGCAGCAGCAGCAACACACCACCATGCGCATAATAATAATAATATTATTATTATGTACATGATATGCAAGCTATATAGATTATAGATTACTTTTTATACATACATACTTGAAAATTGCAATTGAATAAATTAATTTATATTGCCGTTTTTTTTTGTGTGTGGATTATAAAGTAATTTGTTACACATGCACTCAAAAGCAGTCAAGAAATAAAAAATCTGATCAAATCTGATAGTAAATGCTAATATTCTTAATTGATTACTTAATTTATGACACGGCACTGGCATATATTATATACATGTATTCAAGTCAAGTCAGGTGAGTAGTTGTTTTGGAATGTATGTATGTATGTATGTATCGAGCATCATCATCATCGCAAAATGTTCTGGAATTGAGGCAGCAGCAGCATCATCAAATTTATAAAATCATTTTTGTTGCATTTTGTTTAACACTTGACGTTTTTTTCCTTGCAGAATAAGAAAAAGAAGGCTTGTTTTTTATGGGCGAGGGAGTTTCTCGCATGTGTTCGGTAACAACTTCATTTACTTTATTTGGTTTGCCCTTTTTGCTACAAAAACCAAGAAATGCACACACACACATCATATGACATGGTGTGATGTGATCTCTCTATCTCTCTCATTTTTTTGTTGGCTCTTTTAGTAAATGACTACAACTTGAAACACATAAACAATATGTTTTTTGATGCAGGCTAGTTTTCCATTACATTTTCTCCCTTTTTTTTAAATAAAAAAAGCTTGTTCTATAAACGCCTGTTTGAGTGACAGGTACAATAAGAAATGGAGAGATGCTGTTTGTCTGATGATGATGATGATGGTGTGACCTATCTTATACAAAAATCATATAGCCTACACACATACTACACACAAATTCACGTTGCAATGCATAATTTAACTTCTACAACAGCAAATATGCATTTAGGCATGTATACTTGTACATATATTTATTGTGATTGTCTGTGGGATGGATTTTTTTCCTCTTTTTTTTCGCTTGGAGCGATTGTCTCGCGGGATAAGGTTTGTTGGAGTGTGAATATCGTCGTCGTTGTTGCAAAAACGACATTAAAATTATATGACATTTTATATATGTTTTATGTATAATGCAAGAAGAACGGGCGGTTTGTGAGTGTGTGTGTTTCTTGCTTCTCTTGAAAATTTTATTGCCTTTATTTTGTCTTGATGCTTTGTGGTATGGTGGTAGTTGAGCTCATTTTCTGCCATGTCCACTGGCTGGGCTGCTGTCTGTCCATCACACACACACACACACACAAGACCAAAATGCACTCGTTGTCGTTTGTCGCGGTGGTGGTGGTGGTGCTACACAGAAGTAATAAATCACACTGACTGACCTTTTCTACTAGAGCACATTAACATAGAGCGCCACCAACTCAACTCGTCTCTTGGAGCACCATACAAAAATAATTATATCAAAAGTGTATAATTACATATAAATATGTATAAAAATATACATCATCATCATATTACCTTCATATGTTTCTCTCCATATTTGTAATAATTAAAGCACATAAAGTTCAGAAACTAGAGAGTGTATATGCGTTACCAAAGGTATAAGTATGGTATATCGATTATTATGTGGAGTTGTTCCAAAAAATTTTTTTTTTAGAAATCTCCGTGCAATATACTTACCCACATGTGCTTGCCATGACACATGTCATTTCACTCAAACATTTGTCTCAAGTCTACTTTATCATCATCATCATTCATACGATTTTATTATTTTATATCATTTCGTCCTTCTGTCATTTTACGAGACCACTGTATAAATATATGTACATGTAGTACGCGTGCAGCAGGAAACATTAAATATTGCAAGCAAAAAATAAACTTATATTGTTGCTGTGCAGCAGACTGACCCTTGACTGTTCTAGCAGCAGTAATAAAATAATAATTGTAATAAGTCAAGCAGTCAAATAGGTTTGAGAAGAACAGTGTTCTTCAATGTTCATGCAAATTGGATTAATTATAATGTATCCCATAAAAATGTAGGAGATTTACAAAATTAATTGCTTTTGTTTCTTCACTGCTTCTCATATATTCATCATGCATGCATGCATGTATGATGATGATGATGACAGACCTCAACAGTCAGACAGACAGTCTGGAACATTTATTTATTATGTAAATTTACTGCAACAAAACCCTAAAAAAATTCCACTGCAGCAGGAGCAGCAATCTGCTAGCTGTCACTCTGGCATTCTGTGGCTCCTGTCGCTATTTTTTACTCTTAAATAATTTTTGATATTTATTACCGTTTTAATTGTTTTCTGTGTGTCAGCGGAAAAAAGTGGATGAGAATGTATTAAGAGATGAATGACCTTTTGCATGCTATTTTTGAAATTTTTATTTATTTAGAATAACCTTTTCATTGCATTTTTAGGACCAGTATTAAATGGACACAACCTACTGACTTTCTCATATGCCGGCAGCCAAGCTTTCGGAGTTGGCGTGAGAGTGAAGAAAGCACATCTCTGGGTAAAACTCGACTATCGCTCATCCATCGGACGACATTTTGGTCATCTTCTTGCACCCAAAGGGATCACACTGTATGTCTTCCAAGTTGATGGGAACTTTACGACCCACTACTCATCATCATCATCATCATCTCCTCATCAACAGCACAGCAATCACCATCAAACTGTTCATCTCAATAGACAGGTAATAGGTATTTTAGACCTCATTATTGTCAGTAATCGATTCTAAAAACAACTCCGGTAGCCTTTTTATTCTTTCTTTTAAATCAAACCCGAAAAACCGACTTTTTTTTACTATCTGTGCATCCAATTAGATAATTATACACATACACACACGAATTTCATCGCCATAGGCATTTTTATCACCACATGGCGTGATTATTGAGATAGGGTTGACCAGGAACAGAAATAATTATTAATAAAAAAATGACTTGGTGCCGCATTGACTGCATCTCAAATCACATCATCATATCACATATTATGATCACCTTTTTTTATGCCCTCAACTTTACTAACCTTTTTTAAATGAATAGGTAATAATTATGTATTTGAATTTGAATCAATTACTTTGAATGAAAATAAATATCGGGAAGCCAATATAAGCTACAACATGTGCATACACTGTACATTATACATTTACTACCATAGCCTATCATACAGAGAGAGAGAGAAAAAAAATCAACGTGTTCGTTTAGTTTTATCCTTTTTTTATTGTTCTACATTTAAAAAGCTATTAAAGCAAGCTATAATAATGCAATAGAGCAGCAGGAGCAGTCCCTTTTTTGAATCAACGAATTAATAAAAAAAATTTAACGAGGAAGTTGGCAAACTGGTCTAACATTTTATGTGAACACGTTATCAAGATGCAACTCTGTTCAATATTTAAGAAAGCTTTAATAAAGCGTCACCGTCTTCACTTCTTATCACAGTATTCTTTTGAATTTTTTTTTCCTCTCCTTCAACAATTTTTTATTGGTAATTTCCCTATAATAGAATTATAAGAAAGAAAAGAGGAGAGAGAGAGAGAATGAGAAAATTGCATTTTGAGTTGACAATGATGCTCTTCTCGTAACACGTATGGTTTTTTTGGTTTGGTAGCTATGGCGTCGTCCTCGTCGATAAAAAAAAAGTGTGTGTAAAATGCATAATAGCTTCTTGTCTTAATAAAAACTGGTTTGGCTAATGCGGATTATATTGGCTACTGAGATAAAAAAGAGAGCTATTGCTGTACACAGATTGCTGGTGAGTTTCTTTCCTTTATATATAGTTGTTATATATATTAATTTTTTTTTCTTCTTTTGGGTGTTGTATGTGCGTAGGATGTGGATTTGGAGCTTGTTGTCAAACGAACCATTTCGCTGGACGCGTTAGGTTGGCAAAAATTGGATGTCACAAGTGTCGTTCAAAAATGGTATGGGAAACAAAGCCGGCACAGAATCAGACATGCGAATAATCATCGCCATCATAACCAAAGTGGTGGAGGTCATTTGAGAGGGGACAAGCTGACACTTTTGGTGGACTGCTCGGGATGTGGATATTGCATTCAGCCTATCATATTTAGTAGAACTGAACAGGATGGAGAGAATAATAATGGAGGGAATAATGGGGCCACTGCAGAGGGGAAAGATGGCGGGGTTGGTACCAATAATAATAATAATGACTCTGAAGGGATCAATACTTCGAGTAGTGGTGGAGAGGAGGAGGGGGACTATTATGAGAATCCACCTAGCTTGGAAGGCGGGAGCAAAGTGGACAATTTCACGGAAATGCCATTTCTCGTGCTGGAAACTGAATCCGCCCCCAATTTCAAAAGGAGTAGAAGACGTGCACTGGAGTGCAGCCCCAGAGTAAACAATTATAATAATTATAATTATTAGAAATTTAAAAAAAATCTTTTTTCATTAAAGCCGCAAAGATGCAATTTAAAATATATTATTGAAATTTCTAAAATTTTAAATAAATACTAAATGCCAGTAGTTAAAGTCAGTAAATTGAAAAAGGATCAAATATAAAAAGGGATAATGTGAGATGAGAGGGAAATAAATATCAAGAATTTTCTGGGAAAGATTTTATGGAAAAGACTGCCCACCGAGGACTTTTTATACCAAAAAATAAAAAATTAAAGTCCGGGTCTATTTCAAGACTTTCTTTTTTGAGATAGTTTGTGATAAAAAAAACTGTTAAAGCATGATGCATTTAAAAAAAGGGGAGATGAATGGAGACGAGAGATAAAATAAATAATGGAAGGCTAAAGTATTTCTGAACAAATCTTGTTTAACAGGCGTAAATGATGGATGAATGACACAATTAATAATAATATGATATGCTACATAAATGACGGCGTAAAAATAATAATGTATCTTTCACGAGATTAAAAGGCATAATATGTCAAGTGGAGCTATAAAAAACGTAGATACATGATAGGTTATAGTAATTAAATTAATAAGCTACAGCTTATATCTAAATAAATAAATAAATATAGAGGCACAGTTTAAAATGAATGGTATTACGAAAATGGCTATTATAATTATCAATATTCTAACACTTTTGTAACAACATTAAATGCATATAAAAAAATACATGGACCATTCAATTTCGAACGATTAAATATTCAATTGTGGAAAAAATGTATAAAAATTACATGTCAGTAAGTTATCAGTGGAACTCCAGCCGAAGAAGAAGAAAAAATTGCACAAGGTCATAGTGGATTTCTTTGTGTATTTAAAGACATGTGTAAAGCTGCTTTGTGCATATTATGGTGTCCGTCCACTGCCCAAAAAAAAAGAAGTCATCTCAAACAAAACTCACACATTTTGAAACACAGTCTCTGTCTCTGTGCTACAGAAAAAGAAGAATGTTTTGACGCATATTTCATCGTACCGTAAATAAACCAACCTCTATTATATTATACATACATACATACCTACTTTTTTGACCAATTATAATTTTTATCCTCTCTGTCGGTGCTTATCATCATAATAATGTCGTCTTAAATTAAAAGGTTTAGTAGAAATTTTTAAATAAAGTGACAGACATAAACTTAGTTATTTGGGCCATCCCTTGATTTTCATGACCAGAAACAGAAATTGCCAGCAAACGTACAAACATGATGATAATGATACAAACGAAAAGACGTGTGCGCGGCGCGACACACTATTAAAATTTTTTACAGATAATAAATTATTATATAAATTTATGAATACACAGGATCAGGAAAAGTATACACACAAAACTTGATGGAAGAATGTCTTATCAAAGCATTCAAGACATTTAAATTTTTTTTCAAGTAAAAGGCAATTAACTATCTAACAGATCAAAAAATGTCCTTGACATTGTTTTAAGCTTTTTTTGTGGTGGACGAAATATAAAGGCTTGTCTGTCTAGGTCAACCAAAAGTCATTTCATGTTACTGGAATTCATGAATTTAGGCGTGTGGATATGGCTACTAAACTGGAACATAGTGTATCATTGTGTCACCATGAAATTATGTGTATGTATAAAATTTTGTCCATATGCTTCACAGCATTTATTGTTGAAGAACCAGACAAGACGGTCATTAATACCAAGTGAGATGAGACGAGTATATAGAATTTAGACAGTGTGACTTTACAATGAAATCTGCCATCCTCCTCATCATCATGAATTTTGGGGAACTGATTTACTTTAAATATTTTTGTAATTACCCATGCACTATACATGTTTTAAAAGGACAAAAACGAGGATATAATGACGTGACGAGACGAGTTTTTGGTGGTTGTTTGCGTTTGCGCCAAAAAAATCAAGGTAGTAAATCATGCGCATGATCATGATGATACTTATCCTGATTCACAACATCACATGATTATCATAATGACTTTTTTTCCAGACACCTGCACAATTTTTTGCAGCAAAAATGAGCAGCACTCTCGGAGCAAAAAAAAAAGACTTGAGTATATAGTAAAAAGTGACGTCAATCAGACGTCCGTCGGTACTTTTCTTCTTCTTCTTTTAACAACCAAACCATTAAAAAAATGTGATAGCCAAAAGTAATGTTGTCTTGGTCAGTGAAATGAGGTTTACTAGAAGCATGTTGGAAGCAAGCAAATAAAATTACATTCACATTCTCTTGATTTTTTTTTGGCTATGAAGTTTTAATTAGGGTCATAGGGAAGATACAAAAAAAATATGTAAATGAACATTGTTTGCTGCTACTATACCGACAAAAAAAACTTGATCAGAAAATAAATCTAGAGTTTAATTCAATAAATTTGGTAGAAATGGATTTTTTTAAGCTCACTTTATTAAAAAATGCTAATCAAAAACTGCCATTAAAGGTTATCATTTTCTTGATAGTAGTAGTAATTAAATGTATTTAATTAGGTATGCATTTTATTAAGATTCTGTCTTAACCTATTATGTATATTACCTATGCAAGGTTACTAGGGAAACAAAATCAGTCTCATCATATGTTTCACTTATGTATGTGAGTAATAATGTGTTTAATATTAAGTATAGTTACAAGTAGATTAATAATAGATTACTATAAATAAACTACATAATTATTGCTTCAACGAGTCGATTGTTCATTTTTACCACTTTCACCTCAAACTGATTCTCAATGATGTTTTAATAAAATAAAATATATAAATTTATAAATATATAAATATAAACTATAAAATAATGTATTATAATAATACATTTTGTTAATAATAATTAAGCTACTCAATTATCTCTTTTACATTTGAATATACATATATATAAGCACTATAGTAAGCACACATAAAAATAATATTTTGATAGATTTTAATTGATTCTTAGCATTAAAATAGTTGTGAATTTATAATAATGTAATTTATAAATAACATTCTAAAGTAAGTTATGAATTTGATAAAGCATCTTCATATCAACGTAGTATATTTAAATGGACGCAGGATATAGAGACAGAGAGTGATGTTAAGTATATGAATGTTATGCTTTTTTATGTTGGCCTGTGAGTGAATAATTATTAATATATATACATAAAAATACATCATTGAAAGTTGTTGATAGCTTTGTACAGACTTTCACTGCCATTGAATGCAAAATAAAACAAGTAATTATAATAATCTTTTTTTTAAATACATCAAACCAATTAAAAGTGTAAACTGATGATAATGATAACACGCTGAGCATAATATGTATGAACATGATAAATACTTATTTTAATATATATTCTAATTATTTGTTTGTAAATAGTCAAATTTATCATTATTATAATCAAGAGTGCAGCAGCAGTCAGTATTTTCAAAGTGACATTCGACTCTTTTTTTTCCGTGGCAAGCAAATGAATTATATTTAATCTGTTTTATAAAAAAAATTGTATGTAAATATAATATAAGTGCTACGCCCAGTGATAAAAATAGCCCAAACTGGAAAATTGTTAATTTAACGATTTATTACTGCTGAATGGCTATATATATATTTTAAAATTTACATAATTATTATGCATAAAAAATAGTGCATTGTATTGTACAGGTGATATTGTGGCAATTGTGATGACGATTTGACTATGAAGCAGAAGCAGCAGTATAGATTTGTTAGAAAAATAGTTAAACGTCGTATAATGCTAATTAATATTATAGACGATTTAGTTTTGATCAGGTTGAATTTTGAGCTACACGACAAAGGCAAATGATAAAGGAGCATCCTTAACAAAATAAAAAATATCTGAGCGCTCTGTAAAGATCAATGATGTTCTGTGTAGTAATTAATCTCTAATTATAAATTACATTCTAATCTAAAACTACTTTATGATTATGCATACCTATTTAAAATCATCAGCATCATCATCATCATTCTACTATGCATCTAATTTAGATTATTTAAAAAAAATTACATGTTGGATTTAAGAGTGAGTTGTTGGGTGTAGGTGCATTTTATTACAAACTTATTAAAAGGGTCTTTACACATAAGGAATTTTGAAAATGTTTATCATGTCATTATGTCAATATGTTATCGATGTAATACCTAATTTAGCTTTTTATGCATAAAATATAAAGCCATAATATATTATTATTATTATAAGTTATATTAAGCATTATACATACATACTACACTATTTCTACCCATATTTTATGCTATGCTTTACATACAAAACTTGTAAAGTAAATATATAGACTTCAGAGTGAAAAGAGCGAATTTTTATTTAAAAAATTTAATAGAAATATATATTATGAGTTTTATTATAATATATTATTATTATTATTATTATTATTATTATTACCTATATTTAATATTAAAATGATGAGTATATAGAGAAGGCATATATATATATATTATATGCATATAGATACATACCACATGAAGAGCAAGACGTGTTTTTTTGTGTTGTAGAAATATTACCGATGAATAAAAATAATTTATCTTGAATAGAAAAGTGGTCGTCCTGTGTTTAATGACACTGCTGCATGCTGTGTGTAAAAGTAAAGGGGCTCGTAGCATAGCAGTGGTCCATTTAATCATTTTCACATCAAAGCACAAAAAAAATTATGTGTCATAAACATTTCATATTACCGATATTGATTCATTCCATAAGTCATATTTATCATTTTGTGTAAAAGAACACATGAATTGCAATGAAAGTGTGTCATATATTTTCGTCAAAATGTCATTCATCATCATCATAATTTCATCAACAAATTATGCAGTCAACATGTACCCGCCAATTAACTATGATGATTGGTTGTTTTCTCTCTGATGGACAGTGGTCACATAATGTACACAAACATAATACACGTGTTATTGACTTTCACGCATTCTTCAATCAGAAAAAGTGGGAAAATACTGTTTTTCTTTCACAGAGTCATCACTATCACCTAACCACAACACACTTTATGTCAAGACAAGGTCAAGGAGGAGACAAGGAACTATAGGTACACATCAAAAAAACCGGAGCCGCATAAGTTAATGTAATATACCGACTGCCAAAAATCCTTTAAAATATGCATGGTATTTAAGGTAGACGAGCGATATCTTGAGTGCATACATTTTTTTGCCTTTTTTACAGTTTATATAAGGGCGCTTATCAAATAAAT
>JAHZNC010005246.1:0-12698 GCA_027744095.1 Zhuqinia jingwanae | reverse complement strand
TTGGAAGCAAGTCTTCATCAGTTGGAGACGAAAGACAGTACTTAGTCCTCCCTCGTCTACGCCACCGCCAGATAAAAATATTCCCGTACTACAAGACTATTGAGAATAACTGATTTGGAAAGTTCTGATAATAAAGAATTAAATTATGATTTATCAATTTGTTTTTTTACATATTCTTTATTTAAAATCTCAAACATCTTTGCAAGTCACAACATTTCATTTTTACGTACACAAAATTTTCATTTTGTGCACAGCTCTAAACATCATGACATAGCTGCTCATAAAAATACAAATCTTAACTTGACTTTGAAAATTATTACTATTATTCTATCTAATAATATAACATGTCTGTATTGACATTTTTTATGCATAACATTTGATATAATATTTATATGGCATATATTTTTCTATTTGATAAACAGTTTAATATATATATATTATGCATTTTAGGATCATTATTGTATGTTTATCCCTCATTAAATCTAATTTTTATTGAACAATAAGAAAGCTTTCTCATTTCTTCATGGATATATATACTTTTTTTTTAACTTAATATTGTTTTTGAAATTTTTTGTAGCGTTTTGTGGTAGGTAAATTGTTGTAACGTTCCCAGTTCCCATATTTAAATTATCTCCGAAGACATTTTTTGATTGTTGTGTAACAAACAACAATAAACAATAACGTATTTTGTTTTCATCAAATTTTCATAGATAAATAAAATCCTCTTTTTAATTATAATTTTGGAAAAAATATCTGTCTATATATATTTTCTATAAACGGTGATAGTGTGCTACTGGGTGATTGTTTTTTATTACTTTCAAGTCAAAATCAGACCTGAACAAAATATACTTCCAACTCTAAAAATCTTACGGTAATATATTTCGTTATATTTTGTTATATCTTCTTAAGCTGTCAAATATCTAACCTCTACTTTTAAAGCCCAGCAGTTCATGTAAGCGGAGTTCACAGAGTGAAAGTATAATAACAATAACAAATACTTTCAAGTCAAAATCAGACCTGAACAAAATATACTTCCAACTCTAAAAATCTTACGGTAATATATTTCGTTATATTTTGTTATATCTTCTTAAGCTTTCAAATATCTAACCTCTACTTTTAAAGCCCAGCAGTTCATGTAAGCGGAGTTCACAGAGTGAAAGTATAATAACAATAACAAACAATTTGATTTTTTTTAACAATATAAGTTTTAAACTGTGTCGTATAATATGCTTGTGTGATATCAATCATAAGTATATCTGTAATGTAGTTATGTACTAGTATCTAAATGAGCTGTCTTGCATCACATCTAAAAATATCCTAAAACTACAATAATAAGAATAAAAGTTGATTGAATTTTTTATGGGATACAATTGGGCCTTCATTTGAAAAAATGGAGAAAGTCATTCTAGAAACTGAGCGAAACTGTTACATATTGCTATTTATAAAGGTTAATTCGATAAAGTATTATATGGGTTCCATAAAATATCATAATATTATCAGACCAAACCATTATTATAATTATTATAATAAAAGTATATATATAACAACAGACCATGCAAAAATTCTTTAAGAAGTAATTACATAATATAAAATACATCAATAACAGCAACGGTAATCGCTGCCCAATCCAAAACTTACGGAGAACAATATGGATTGGCGTATATTAAACAATAACCAAAATCACAAATGAAGGGAAAATGTGGAAGGACAGTTAAATAGTAGCCGATTTGAGTTTATCATACAGCGGGAATGCTGTGGAAGAAAAAAAATGTTATCATTAAATCCAAATTGTGTTGTGATTTTGTGTTTTATTTTAGTACAAAATTGTGTTATACAAGTTGTAGTACAGTTTGCACTATATTCTACACTACATATGCTGCGGGGAATCAATTCGCCCCATGTGAGCTTACCTGTAAAATATTTATAAGAAGCATCTTTCCTCCTCCATAACTTCTGTGGGAGCAACCATGAACAACTTTTGAAGGAAGATTGTGATTGGAACTGGAAAATGTACAATTAAATTAAAAATGTAATCAGCTCAACATTATATTATGTTTCGAAACAAGAAAGCTACAGCTTATTTATACTTTATCCTGCTTACCCATAAACTTAATGGTAAGTTTGTATTGAACAAATGGAATATAGAAAATCAGCCCAGCTACAATGAACAATGTAGCATAAAGGTACTCCCACTCTGGCTTGTCAATTATCGGAGCAACAACCAAATACGCGGAAGCTAGCAACATTACCCATGGAATAATAATTGGCACCTGTTGGTAAAAATATGGATATTGGTCCTTGCAAATAACAATCATCATAAGAGTAAGCACAAGTAACATTATTTCAAAACGTTTGTGTACCTTGTAAGGGCGATGTGCATCAGGTCGGGTAAAGCGCTGTACAATCACTGCCAACATAGCGCCGCCATAAAATATCCACGCAGAGAAGCTAAAGAAATCAATAAGTGAGCCAATGTTCCCAGCCACAACCATCACTCCAGCGATGATAGCCTAGACAAATGATGGAAAATTATATGTAGGTAAGTATGTGTACTTTCACTTTTTCCATTATATTCAATGGCTTACGTGAAAGATCAATGCTGGAATGGGAGTAAATCGCTTCACATGAATGTACGACAAAACATCCGAAAACTGTCCTTCTCGGCTTGTAGCAAAACAAAGTCTACACACAGAAAAAACGGAAATGTACACCATATAAATATATAATATAAGTAAACATGGATTGCGTGGTCATAAAATTACTAGCATGTTAATACTGTCACTTGAGCGAACAGAAATGGAATCCCATGTGGGATATTTTTTTTACCTTCCAGCAACAAAAAGAGTTCCATTAGCAGCACCGAAAGTGGAGATGGCCACGCACAATGGAATTACCCATCGCAAGTACGGTGCCCCTCCCCAATCCCCCATGATGGTATCCGCAAAAGCCTTAAGGATTAATGCAAGTAACCAAAGAAAGTAGGTATGTAATTATATATAATTGATCAGATCATATTCCAGCATGTTGAGAATATAAAAGCTACTCACAACTGCAACAGCATCTGAAGTAGTAATTTGTTCTGGAGTGAGGACAAAAAAGTATGCCACGTTAATAAAAATGTAGCATGCCGTAACCAAAGGTATTCCTAATATGATGGAACGTGGCAAATTCCTGTGTACAGATCAAGTATGCCAGACATAAATGGAATGTGCACAACATGGGCTCTGCTTTTGTACATGAATTTGAACAATAGAGTATAATATGTAGTTTACTTGTGGGCATCAATCAACTCTTCGGTACAATAGTTCAGGTTATTCCATCCATCATAGGCCCAAAGTCCAGAGTAGAAACTGAGGGCCAGAACACCAGGACTTGATTCTGTTCCGGTGAATCCAAAGTCCGGGGTTGCAGACGAGCCGGACGCAAATTTATACAATCCTCCAATGCAAACAATTCCAATTGCAACCAACTTTATTGAACAAAACATGTTCTGTACACCGGTGGCCAGGTCTACGCTGTAGCAGTTGATGAACAGGATGAGAACTGCATGAGAAGAAAGTTGAAAGTTGAGTGAAGTCATTAATGCTTGAACAGCCGCAAATTAATCTTGATTTAGGGGTGTAATAATAGATTCTCGAGACGACATGTTGAGTGGAGTGAGTGGGAGGAAAGTGGAGGATCTTCTCAACAGATTTTTAAAGAAGCTTACGTGACGTCAGAAGGAGAAAGTATAGGGACAGCATGGAAGCAGGGGCAAAAGTGGTTGTACTCAAAAGTTTGTAGCGAGTGTGATGATGACTTACCGATGGTAGCCAAACAAACAAGTTTCACTGTAGACTCTGGAGCTGACGTTGTGCATGGGAGAATAAATAAATTCAATTTTGTTTTGTAATGACAACTCACCTTGATGCCGATCAAAGTCACGTGAGAATTAGACTGGCATCATTTTCATGCTACTTACCAAGCAGCGACATAAATCCGCAAATAAGCCAGACCATAAGAAACATCCCTACAGATCCTGTCCTCACAAGCACCTCTTTCGGGGATACAAAGATCCCCGACCCTATAGAGTAAGTAATGCAATTGAAAATTTATACTTAAGCATTGCCCTTTTTCGTACGGGTACGTACCTATCATGGTTCCGACGATTAAAGCCACCCCACTGAAGAGTCCCACCCGTCTCTGTTTCAAATAAAAAAATTAAAAAAATACATGAAATAGTTACAAACATTTGTACATAAGGCTTCCTAACTTTTACCAATAACATGTACTTATTTCCTTAAAAATATCTGATGATGCCGATGAAGACTTAATCAAGATATTGCCACGATTTGAATTAATAAATTTCACGTACCTTGAGGTTAACAGTGTCAGCAGGTACTGAGAGCGACCTCTCCAAATGGTGTCCTCCTCCGTTCGACAAGCCATTTGGCAGATTAACTCCTGTTTCCAATGAGTTGCATTGCCTAATGCACCGCCTGGTAGCATTGTTGTTGCCTGTAAATTCATTTTGAGCATGAATCAAAGTCATAATAGATTAATATCTCATTGTTTAAAAATTTATCATCGTGATTCCAATCAACAGTGTAGGTATATTTTTACCGGAAAAATCATCATACTGACTCTGACTGATTGTGAGTAGAGACCAGTCTGTATCTTGTCAAGCTTGGATCTATTTATTTAATAAGTCATATAGGCGTACATATATCTAATATATAATATACCACACTATTTTTTTTATAGCAAACTGATTGTGAGTTTCCGTTACCCCAAAATGCAAAATGTAATAATGATAAGTATGTTGAGTGGCATGATGGGAATTGGATCTAAGAAATGGTAAGACTTTGTGCAAACAAAAACTTATATTGCGTCTTCCTTTCAAAAAAGGGTGAAAGTTGTGAAAGTTTTAGCACATGGTAAAGATGGATGGCATGATATGACAATACATATTTTACCTATTACATACATTATATCGATTCATCTTTCATCTTTGACAACTTAATTCAGAGTCTTGGATGCGTGATAAGGAAAAACCTTGAGAAGTTGTCTATAAATTCATATAAAACTATGAGAGAGAATCTAGAATAAACCCGAATTTTTCTTTCCGAAGATGATTTCAAGGCTGTACGTAATAATGTGTAATAATAATATACCTAATGTGTTACGCTATTAGAACCGAAGTAGCTCTCGCTGTTTTCTTCAATTGGCTGCACATTTGCAAACCAAATATTTATTTGTTTAGTCATCCTCACCTCATCCTCTAATTACAACATTCTTGCATCGCCTTGTTAAAACCCAAAAAGCAATATACCTACATAGGTATGCACGTATATATTGTACATAGTTGGCGGTAATTACTACATTAAACGGTATTTTATGCATTGAATTGTATTGTATGCATATTTTGCCCATTATATTAAAATCAATATTATCCCCTTGGGGTAATATTCATATTTAATTATTATCGAGTCGTGGTAGCCCGATAAAATTGGTTCCAGTCAGTCGCTAACAAGATGATAATGGGATTCGTCAATAAAAAAAAATACATTAACGAAAACCAAATGCACGATCAATGTGCCCATCACCTTATGTACATACATTACATACGAATGGAAAGATGATGATGGGAAGTACTTATCTTTTGACGCGATCGCACAATGAAAAATTATCCCATTCGTAACCTGACACACAAATTAAATCTACAAAGAACCATAAACGAAACAGGATAACATGCAAGATATGTAAATAATCTCAAAGATGATAGTGTTGGATGAAAGTTAAGACAAATGTCAAAAGATCGTCAGAGCTTAATCTTAATTGTTTTATATATAGTATATTCACATTCTCCATTTAAAAATCCAGATTATCTGCCAAAAATATACATAGAACAAAACAGCACAATGAAAAAGTAGACGACAGTAAACCACAAAACCAAGAAAATCACGACTATAACAACTCCAACCCCACCGCCAAAACCAGAGAGGTTGGTGGTTCTTGTACTACTCCTAGTTTTGTAGGTTAGTCTAGTGTGGTGCGCTGAATTACTGATTTTAACATGCAGAGTGAAAATTAGTTTCGGATGATTGCACCAACCAACCTATATACCTAGAAATTATGCCACTCGCCACGCAGTTCCACACACAAAATCTCGCCAGGAAACAAGCACATGATAATGCTATTATTGTGCCTGGCATTTTCCAAGATAGGAAAAGACAATAAACTCTCACATACACAACATACATAAAAAAAACATAAAGAAGACTGATGAATTAATCTTCAAAGTAGACTTTCCACTCGACTATTTTTTGCATTTGTTGAATTGTGAAGGTGGTTTTAAAAGAATGTGACGATACATTTTTCCTATGCACATGAACAACAACCATATAACCTATATACCTATCTATCTAATCCACTAAAACGAAGAAAAGTGGTGCCAGTGTCATTCATGCAACATTTCACTATAAATTCTACCGACAACATAAGGCAGGCCAGGGGGAGATGGAGGAGGATCTTATTGGAGGAAAATGACTTATTATAAAGAGGACACGAAACAACCGAACTGTGTAAACACATGAAAATATAAATTCAATGGGATTTGGGATTAAGAAAGAACAAGAGATACATGGATATACAGCCTTCAATAGAATCATATACACACGTATGCATATTATTGTTATAAAAGATCACATTGAACTATATTCCAAAAACTGACTTGCAATGTATTTTTTTGAACTTCCTTGTTTGTGGGAATACCATGTTTCAAATCTTTTCTATTCTCCTTTCAGAATTTTTCAAGTCTAGCTTTCATAATCTTATTTTCCTTTGTAACTTTACAGCTTCACAAGATACCTTTTATTTATACTTTTACAATACATGCAATCATTGTTTTCCTCGTTGATTTGAAGGATCCCGACAAAAAATTAGATTGGAAAACCCCACGACCTCACAGTCACTCATGCTTCGTATCGTTATACATTGTAAACTATCATATAAGGATATGGAGGGATACTTTCTTGTTTACATTGCCGAAGATTGGTGTGTGTGTGTGTGGTGGTGAGCAAAGAAAAAGCTACTTCAAGAATTTCTGTCTGTGAAGTTTAACCTTCCAGAAAAAAGATTTTCACCAGAATATTTTTTGTTTGATTTGTTTCCACAACTGTATACCTACCACACACTACCTTTTTTTTGATGAAATTCTTGCATAATGTATTCTCGTCGTCGTGAGTAGTGATATGGGTTACAATTCCAAAAAAGGTAAAAGCTGCTACTGCCTTTGTCAATTATTCTAAAGTTAGAATTTATTGTGCAAATCCAATTTAAAGTGGAAATATGCGAAAACAAGTATACCGACCGTGGAACATATATATATATATACGCATGTGGTATATATAATTCACATGCCATTGATTATACATACAGTACAAAAAAAGTGAATCAAGGATATTTTGTGTTGTATTTTTTAATTTACTTTTTTTATACACGTTACACTACGATTTGAATTTTGTAACATTCATGATTCAAGTTTTTTATGTAAGAAGTCAGAGAGAATGTACCTCCTGTTCTGAATTCAGCACCGGGACTGGCATCCTTGGTAGTATTATAGTATGGCTCCTGCTTATGCTGTTCATGATGGTTATTGGGATGGTGGGACTGGTGCCGATGCTGTGAAATGAGACCAGACGATTCGATATTCCCACAGAAGTCATACCTTTCATTTTCCCTCTGAACTCTAGCATTATTACTAATGGTATTATTGGGAAAAAGAAAAATCTTTTCTAAAATACCTCGGCACTTCATCAAACTGGTTGAAAAAGGAGGATGGGTAAAGAACGACACGAAAGATGAAGACTACTATCTGTACTTTTTCACAATAAATAAACAAAGAACAAACGCTAGCACGCCGACTGTGACTCAAGAACTGAATTTGATACTTGCACCATCACCAGACACGCCACAACACCATGTGATCACATCAAGTAGCAGAGCAGAGTAGTAGCACAAACAAGGATAAACTTTTGTAGAGATTTTAATTCACGTCTTCACAATTTATATTTTACTTATAAATCGCTTTATTGACAAAAACCTGTGTAATAAAATGACTATTTTCTTAATCAAATTGAATAAACCCACATTTGCGTCGCACAACAACTCCCATTATCTATTATTTGGAATGATGAAAAAAGTAGAACTTGTTCACTATTTCCAACCGAGGATGGGGAAGAACAAATTTTTTTAATCAATTTGGTATCATTTTCAATTTTATGAGACAATTGGATAAAATGAATACTAATTCATTTTATTTGGAGCTTTATTTTCCCTTGTCTCCTTTCATGTAATAATAATTTTACTTATTTCTCTGGAGAAAACTTACATAAATTACTTTAAGAGTGAATAGATTTTATTCCCATCAAGCTTTTCAGGTTGCTCAAATAAAATACCTTACGAAACGGTATTTTTTTCGGATTTTAGTCCGTGAGAAAAAACGAACTGCTTGAGCAAATCCGACCAAATGCTAAAGTGCCAATGGACTATGCATGTATGGTTATGAGAAAGAGAGAGAGAGAGACAAGTAAAAAAAAGGAACAAAACTTTTATTTTCCGTCCAAGAGAACTTTCCCTTTTACAAGTGGACTGATTCACTCCGACTACAAGCTTGACTTGCGTTCAACTGAACAATTACACAAGAGAATTCAATGCATTTTAGAAAAAAGATGTTCGTTGTTTGAAGTGAAACCGAATTTGAAACTGATGATGATTCATACAAACAGTTAGAGATTGAATTACTACCACCACCCGAATTACTACAAACGAGTCATAGTCATCAGTAGTAGCTTTGTGTGTTGTTCTTATTTAATCTTTCAGTTAAAAGTTTCTTGTTCGGTTTTTTGTAGATGTGCCAGTCGGTTTAAGATGGATAATTGTGCTAAAACAAGCATTGGTGTGTGGTACGACATTAGACGATAAGAAAGAATAAGAATACTATATAATATAGAATATATATATAGACCAAAAGATCTAACTACTATAACAGGTGTAGTATTGTGTAGCAGTAGTAGTACTACGACTACTACTACTACTAAGTGCCGGTGATGATGCCAGTCGGTTGTGGTTGGTTGGTGAAAAAGTATTTAAATATTATGTATATATTTTCATTCTACGTATGTGGTAATTCATAAAGACAGAGTCAAAAAGATACAAGTCCGTTTTTCACCGCGTGACTGACTTACTTTTGTATGAATATGGAATATTTTCACTAGGTACATAAAATATATTCATCCACGCGCCATGTCTATGAAAATATATTATTTTATACATTTTCTTACAATACAATTTTCCTGAGGGAGTATGTGTAATTTTTTGCTTGAATTATCAACATAACATTGAAACGTTATGTTTTTAAATGATTTACAGATTGAGAAAAGATGGGAAATTAAAAGGCAACAGTTTTGGCAAAAGAAAAAAAATTATCAAGGCGTACACAAGGAGGATGAGCATACATATGGAATTCATAATAATGGTAATATGTAATGATATGCTATGAAATCTTCCCTCAGAAAATTACCGAGGACAGATTTATCAGGTATTAAAAACTAGTTTAAATGTGCGAGATATATAGCTTTTCCTGTCTGTATGTCTACTTTATACAAACTTACCCCGCAAAAAATATGAAAACATTTGTTTTGGCCAGTAGTACTGATCAAAGTAATTTTGTTCTACACTAATGACCTCCGCATCTCATTTAACCTTAAAAAATCCGAATTTGATAAAATTCGCAAACATTTGAAATATAAAGTATGGTGAAAGTTTTAATTTTTTGTTATTTTATATTGATGAAGGTACATCCGGTAAAATTTGCATTATAAAAACATAATATTGAACTTCTTCATAAAAGTTGATATTATGGAATATTTATTAATCCGATACTTTCATACGATCGTATTTTCTAAATTTATCTCTTTCAATGTACATTTTCGTATGAAACCGCATTTTTGTACTTGAAATTGAAAATTTGTTTTCATAAGGGAACACATCTTTTCTTAAATATTATGTTTCTGCTTTCTTGCTTCATGAAATATAATGCAAGCAGTCATGCTGTATGGTTCTATAGTAGTAGTAGTACATGCTGTTATCAACTTCACAATAATTTGTTTTGATTTTGATATTACATGGAAAGCATTATGTGGATGAGTTACGAATTTACACACACCATAATATTATTACACTCCTCCTGTGACCCATTCCTGGTGTGTATCAAATAAATGTAAAATGTGTACATATAGTTGTCATAAACAGTAGTGTATAATATATTTGCTGCGTTTTTTTAATATTAAGGTTGAATGTTTATCACAAACTCAAATGCCACTGATGCACANAATATTAAGGTTGAATGTTTATCACAAACTCAAATGCCACTGATGCACAAATGCGTATTTCAGTCTCGTTCGTAAAAGTCGTAGACAGGACACACCAAATTTTTGCACTCCCAAGCTTCTTTTTCTTAAATATTTTTTTGTAACACCAAAAGCGACGAAACGAATGCCAAAATCGCAAAAAGCGTCATCAGATAAATGCTTCACTGCTACTGTTATTGCACAGCGATAATGTGTGAGGAGAGATGCAGATATATAAAGATGAAATGGTATTGGTTATTTAGCTAGGTATTTTAGTGGAAGTGGAAACATTAGAATTGAAAAAAAAAGTTCTATAGTCAAGTTTTTTTGTCCCAGCAAAGATTTATTTAAGAGAAAGTTTTCATTAGGGGTCTTATAGTGAAACTACTTATCTGAATGTTTTAATTAGTCCACACAATGCAGTGCACGTAAAAAAAGAAAAGTGCAAAATGAGTACACAAAATAACTTGCAAGCTTTAACAACAAATCAACCCTATTAACCTAAAAGCTAAAAAATAAAAAAATATCTGCATTAAGAGAACCAAATGTTAATTTCCTTTAGTGCACTTGCTTTATGCATGCAATGCTATATATGCCTACTATACCACAGTTCGTTTGCCAACTTTGGTCTGAGAGATGAAAATGAAATGGATACTTTTAAGACACTTTATTTTTGTCCAAATTTTTATGAGATCTAAATAAAAGTCAACCAGAGCCATTATTTGTGGAAATACGAAAAATGGAAGAAAAGAAGTTTTTCATTAGCCAGATTAAAAAAATGTGTTGCTCGTATTTGTGCATTGTTATTTGTATGAGAAATTTGTTTCGCAAAAATCCTTCCTCTAAAGTAAATCCGAGGAAGGAGGATCGGATGTAGTTAATTAACAAAGATGGGTTGAGGTTTAACCGTTGTTTATTGCAACTTTCCCAAAACAAACAAATCTTATTTACAGTTGTTAACATTCAATTGGAGTAGTAGGGAATGATAAGTAAATGATATTGGCCTAGTTCAACCTCATAATTTTCTCGAAATTCACATATAGAAGATATTACAACAACAACCATTTTGCGATGCGTTGTTTAGAGAGAACACAAAATTACATCAATCAAAGTGTGTCAACTAGTAAAAACAGCAGGCAGCAGTTGAACAGTTCATTTGTGGGACGATGATAGCAGTGAGATAAATATTTGAAAGCGTGACAGTTTTAAAAAGGAATTTGTGCTTTTTTTTGTTGTGTACAACAAAAGAAAAATATGTATGTTATTGAACCGAAAACATATATATTTTCCAGCTGGACTTATGCCCACAGTTGGAAAGTTGGAAAGTTGGAAAGGTTAAAACGTGATGTTTTTAAAGTGTACGTAGTATTTATATCTATATCTAACATTTATACAGTTGGATTTATCTTTATTCCCGCAGACTTGAAGAAATGAAGTATGCAAATACAAGAGTGTAAAAAAGTTGTGTTTATCTCAACCAAGCTTATCTGGAGAGATTTGAATGTTGTTTATATTTCACGATTTATAGACAAAGATTACTATGCACATATGTTGTATGTGCTTGTGCTCAAGAGAATGGCTCGTGTGAATTTACTTGACATTTACATACAAATTACGATGCATCATGGTTGATTTGTAAAATATCTCAAGCTTGAAAGTGATGCCACATGTATGTAATTTGCTTCATTACATATTGAAAAATACATTAATTATGAACTGGCTAAAATGAGTGTTTTAACAATTTGCTAGCAAGTTTACTACATAACTACTACCAGCTTTAAAGAAAAAGTGAATGAATTTATTCAACAAAAAAAAATATAGGAGTAGGTTAAAAAATAATGTCAAGTTTGGGGCATAATGAGACAATATGATATGAGGCCGATACACAAGAGGATGAGATCGATCGACGTAAAACAATTTTTATCCATGTCAGGCAACAACAGGCAATAACAGTTTTCTGTTATCGAAAGTGGTATAAAAACCATTTTACTATAGGTAAACGCAAAAATTAGTTATTTTATTAGTTCTGTAAAAAAAACTTGATATAATTAGTTTTTCCAACCATATTACCCACTGTCAAAGCCATTAAAATGATTCTGTAATCACAAAATGGTCTCCTCACTTCACTCAGTCAGTTGAATGTTAAAACTGGGACAAAAAGCTTAATCTCCAGTTTTGGTATGCAAAAGATGACGACAGCAAAATCATAAATAGAAGATTTAGAGAGACGTAATGTAACTCTATGTACCTATGTATAATTACTATATTCATTCAAGTTAAAGAATTTATTCTGCCTGCAAAGTGCAA
>JAHZNC010005245.1:0-13913 GCA_027744095.1 Zhuqinia jingwanae | reverse complement strand
TCTCAAAATTCTTCATATGTTTTTAAAGTATAGATTTAAGTTATGTGCTAAATCTGCATGTCTTGCCAACTGAAGAGAACATAATTATGGGAATTTTCTGTTATAGGATGTCGTGTTGTACTGAATGTGAAGAGTTTTAACATATAAATTGAATTTTACTCTAAATCTACACATCCTCAGTTGCACGTGTTCTCGTGAATGTGAATCATATAATATAGTCAACAGTGACTTGTCACAGATTACTATATTTTGCTCGAGTACAATCATTCGCTTGCGACTTTACGTAGATATATGCCAAAGATACAACGCTAACAAAAAGATGGGTGCATGGTGCATCTATGCTACTACTGTTCTATACTTTACATGAGAATATATTATCTTTGTATTAGTATATACCTATCACTTATTTAACCCTCATATGCCTTTTAAACTATAAACATTGCATGTATGTGCTCAATTATTGAGCATACATGTACTAGGTATTTTGTGTTGTTTCAGTTGTGTAGCGTAGTTTTCAGTATACATACATACAACATATAGGTATTAAAGTTGAGATTTTGAACGTATGGGATAGTATAATAATATTTTTTATTGTATATTTATTTTTTTGTTTTTTATGTTTATATTTTACCTGCCTGACTTCTGCCATTCCTTACCACAAACAAACGTGTATCATCATTTCGTCACCTTTTTGCTTATGCGATGATGCTGTTATTGTAATCAAAACAAAATTAACGCTATCTATCTCTTTGGACTATCTGGACTCTGCTTTACTTTGGAAAACAACGAACGCAATACCAAAATGGGGTGCTGTTGTATATATGATGGTGATGAATATGGTTTGCTAATCATCAAAAACCACATACCTACATCTACACTTGAATGTAACGCTACCAGACGAAGCTAAATGAATCTACGGCCACTGTTGTCATTTACATTTTCAACGTCTTCGAGACTTGGTATTTCAGTAGTCAATACGCAAAGAAGCTATCAGAGCAAAGTTCATTTCAATAGACAATTATTCTCAGTATTTAAAAAAGGACTATTGGGAATAGCCATTATGGGATGCAATTCTTCTAAATCCGCTGTTTTACCAGCGAACGTGGTGAGTCACTAAGTGTTAATACTTGTCGTTATTTTTATTAATGTATTTTTTAGTATGCATTCAACAATCGTCTCTGTGAAGTCTGTATAAAGTACAAGGAAATTATTATGGCATCTCGATGTCTTATTCTTCTTTCTTCGGTGGTGTGCATCGTGCTTGCTCTCCTTGCCACTTGTGGAATATATATGTTATATTTTTGGGAATTCAAGGACATGGGAGGAAACTGGAAGGATGCAAAGTCAGTGTATGACTTTGATTACATTGATATTGATGGAAATCCGCAGTCCATGCGGAAGTTTGAGTATGAAAAGCATTGGCTTTATACAGTTTTCAAAAATAAAATTCCAGTAAATACTTTTCTTATGCTTACATACTTCTTTTTTTAATTTCTTAGGGGCCATCCACTTATTGTGGTCAACGTGGCGTCCAAGTGAGGAAAGACCCGGGTCAACTATACGCAGGTGATGATTAACACAGATACAAGAAATAAAAAATTTGAAAAATTACTTAATGCGCTACTTGCATGGCTTATTGCAGTTGACCGAGCCATCAGATCCAATAGTAAGTTTACTATACATATCGTCAGTTTGTTTTTATTAAATTATTCAAATTTGTTTTGATATTGATTGATAGTAACTATTAATAACTGTTATTAAAATTAATCCATTTTTTGTAATTCTTTTGCAGGAAATGGAAAATGATATTTTGAAACTGATGTAATTCCACCCCCGCCATATCCCGAAATTTCTTATGAATATTTTCGTAATTTTGCCCCTTTAAAATTACATTCTTTGTGAGCTATCATCTAAATACATACATTATTTCTTTCCTTCAGTATCTGATTTTCGCTACGTAAATGTTAATAGTCATAAAATTTATCGGAAGAACGTTTATATAGATATATAATGCGCAGCTTAATGTAGATCTATGACGAAAGCAAACTATTTGTGTTCAACAAAGACATTTACAGAGAATACAATAGGTGGTTTATGATGGCTAATCTTGAAACCATTTTATGGCTGGATCTGCCTGATTAACTTTTGCTATTCTGTTGTACGACTTTGTGTGTGGGTTTTTTTGTGAACACGATAGTTTGTTTCAAAGTAGTCTACTCTAGAAAATAAAGAAGAATAATCATTAATTATATATTAAATAAATAAACAAAAACAATGCATGCCTATAATTATTTCATTGCACATATTTTTTGCCTTCACAAGTTGATCTTTAATTTGTAACTAAATCAATAAGTTGACTTGGTCCTTGATTTAGATGAGGCCCAATCATTGATCATTACATACATATACGAATTCATGTTAAAGTTCATGCTTATTGAAATTCTTTGTACTATCATTTGAATTTCCGGAACAAAACACTACTTCTTTACAGGCAAAAGGTCCGTCCGCTATTCGGTGTAAGGTGAAATAAGTGAAGGTAAAGTTATTCAAAAGTTAATTTATTTTCCGAATCAACAAGGATACAATAGGGATACAAAGAGATACATGTTATTACTTTTGCTAATAGTATGCTTGGTAAACAAAGCCATGCATGCAATTGAAAATAATATGGATCTATTATGCAAAAGGAGACCAATATATATTGTAGAAATTGTTGCATAAGTGTAAGTACCTAAGTTAATAGTATTTCAAATTTTTATCTATGAAACTGCGTATTACATAAGACCAATTTTTTACATTATTACCCTTCATTCAAATATTTATGTTACCAATGTACTTTTTTTAAACTTTCCTTGAATAATTTGACCTTGTACATATGTATCATGTTTTCCATACCTTCATTGTTAGTTATGATTACTGAGCATAAAAACAAAGGGGGATGATTAATGAATGTATGTGATACACTTATTTCGAAGAAGAAAATAATTGTCATTTATTCTTTATTCAAAGCACCACGGTAAGCCTTAATTTTTTCACTGGCATAAACTGCCTCCTGCATTTTTCTCACGTGTGGATACCCATTCAATATCAGAGGGTCAGCACTAATTGCACACAACTGCCTCAAGTACTCTGCAATGGTAATGTCGGCCCATGACATATTTTTTCCGACCAACCAAGTTCCACCATTTTCCATTTGAACCTTATTGATTCTGCTCAAAAATATTGGCAATGAAGTTTCAACAAAGCTTTTCTTTTTTTCCTCCTTTTTAACTGGATCTTGCTCTTTAAAAGCAAATGTCACATACTCTACAAAAATATCATAATAATACACACATTTTTTTATTTACTGTTAGCATCCAATAATTTTCAGATTTGGTACAATATGTATTTAGCTTGCCCTCAACCAACTCAACGACTGCATCCACAAGTTCATCGCATTTCGCAGATTCCCACTCATCAGACCCAGCCAATTTGAATTTGCGACCGAGGTACCTGTAAATTGCTTTACTTTGGGTAAGTTTCTTCTCTCCAAATTCTAAAATGGGCAATTGCCCGCCTCCCAAGCCTGATAAGACAAGTAGCCATAGTTATAACGCACAAATTTAATCATCCATTCCTCGGCATGGTCACAAAAATGTTCAAGGTCACAAAAATTAACAATTTCTTACTTTCTTTCAGCGCAGGCCAATCTTCCATTTTTACTCGGTTGTCAGTGAATTTCACACCAGCTGCCACAAATATTAACCTGGCTGGCTCACCGCGAGCCGCAATATTAAAATATGTCAGTTTATACATTTTTTTAAAGTTACTTCCTAACTGAAATTCTAAAAACTTTTCAATATTTCAAAACAACAAAGACGAAACTGGTCTATCTGTGTCAACGTATCCCACCCGTTTGTCCTCACTAAAAGTTCCAGCGTAATAGTTTATGGATTTTCACACATTGAGAGCAGTCGAGATCATAAAGTACATATTATGTAATCGTTTGGTCATGTGTGAAACTCAAGGTGCTCTTCACTTTTCTCGATGTATACGTATGTATATAAGATTTTTTGTGTGAAAATACGTAGGTATGTACATAAAAATTGAATGCCCGGTTTATATTTTTTTGGCAATCTCTACACATTTAGGCAGGAGACAACCATCATAAGAGTACAAAATGATGTAAAAAATTTATGCATTGTCATTATCTTCCCAAAAATATGCCAATCTCATTCCCATCATCTCGTCTCAAGGTCGTAAAAAATGAGGCAATAACTTTTTATGTAAGTTTTAATACTGATGAACTACTTTAACATGATTAGATGAATTATTTTTTTGTAAACAAAAGGGTGGTAATTACAACTATTACAAGGTGTAGTCCTTTTAAACTACAAATCTTTAGGTATCATCATAAATACACAAAAGTAGAATGAATATGCACCAGTGATTACGTCTGTCCGACACATGTTAAATAATTTGTTTGAATACCTGCATGTGACACAATTTATGGTTATTTTAAAGATATTGAACTGTATTAGGAAAATAGGATGATATTGATTTATTGATTTCGTGATTGTGATTTTTTTTTAATTTAATTAATGTTTAGCACAAGAAAATGCTTATTTTCAGTAACATGTTTTATCGGATGGTTTTTGGACGTTTTTCAATCCATGCTTTAATATTTGGAATGTTAAAAACAGTTTCAGAAAACCGTTTTAACTTTGGGTAGTCGTCCAATAACCCAGGTTTTACGGTTTCATCAATAAAACTCACAGTATTTGCCACGTGTAAGTCAGCCCATGTATAGTTTGCACCAATCAAATAATCATTGGCACTGGCTTCAAGGATTTTCTCAAACCTTGAGAAGTAAAATGGCACTTGAACATTAAGTAGATGATTTTTAAATTCTTCCTTCTTTACAGCATCAGACTCCCAGTAATATGTTCTCCAGTCTAAACCAAATTCCATTTATATAACATGTCGTGTCACGACTTCATAATACCTATGAAAAAATGCCGATCATTGCTTACGTGCTCTACAATCCATGATTGCGTCAACGTATTCATCGCATTTTGTCAGCCTCCAGCTCGTTGGAACCGATCAGATTAAACTTCCGTCCCAAGTACTTGCAGATAGCCGTAGACTCAGCCAAAACTTGTCCATTTACTTCCAAGACGGGGAGTTTTCCCCAGGGGTACTCTGGCGAACCAAAGCAGTTGAAATATATATGCATGTCACACAGCCATACCTCATGTTGTCAAAAATCGAAAATAAACAAAGCTTTAATTACTGTTTTTATGATTGCTCCACTCTTCAGCATCTAGCCGGTGATCTTCATATGGCACGTTAGCTGCAGCAAAGATTAAACGAATAGGTTCTGCACGAGCCCGATAATTAAAGTAGATCAGCTTATATTTATCGGTGTCCATGTCTATTTAGTGTGAAAATCAAATTGTTGAAACTAAAAACAGTTGAAAAATATGTTGCACATCAATACAAAGTACCGGATTTGTGGTTAGTCTCGGAAAATACGATAGTGTAGATGTATCAATCACAACATGACATTCACCAATACACTATAGCAGCTAGCAACAGCGACTGGCATATGATGCTACATCTTCAAGTTTTCAATACACTTTTATATAGCCAGACCAAAGATTCATATGATTCAGGTAAGTCATTAGTAATTTATTTACACGAGCATACATGAACAATGACATATGCCATCTGCCTGTTTTAAGTCTGTTTGTCTTGGACACGTAGAAGCTGGACAACTATGAAAGAAGCCAAATGCATGCAATAATACAATCTTTTTGACAGACTAATAGTTCTTTTGTCGTTCCGATTCCTTCCACACCCTTCCTAGGCAAAAGTAATTATTGACTTTGATTAGTTATGATTTATGACCCGTTCAAACTGGATACCTACACACCTACACAAACTAATTTAACACTTTTAGGTATACGAATAAGAATTTTAGTTTGATGACATATATAACTGTAGAATTATCATCATTAATCATTAATGTTAATTGATTATTGATTGGAAGATTCAGTCATTGAAAGTTTCCAAGTACTTAGTTTAATTGTGTAGAAACCTTATTCATGAACCTGGTTTAATGTACGCAATAGATGTTTGTGCGTTAATGTGAATAATTAAACTAGGATCGGTTTTTACAAGTAATTAGGATGACCATCATGTGCAATGATAATGACCCGATTCGAATGCAAATAATTTACGTACAAGTTCCTATTTTTCAATTTCAAATAGCTTATTTTGCCACAAATACTATAAATGTACTACATATTTTGCCAAGACATTTAATGTATTTATGAGTATTTGGTGTGATGACAATGAATGAGGAATTAAGATTAATCATGACTGATAATATTGGTGATGAATGTATCAATTATGCGTTTGCATTGATTCAAATCACTTATATTTAATATTCTCGTTGTTCCTTCAATTACGATTTACGATAGCGTGATTTCCCCATCATGTAACATCTTTGATTTACAGTGACAGTTACAGTTTCAAACAAACAAATTTCTCAAAAAAAATTGCGATGATTTGCAAAAGTGCAGATGTGCGCATTTGAAATGAATACACAACTTGTCCACTTTAAATATTACCTTCCACTCAATTCCAGTTTTTTATCAGTTATGATAATAACAAATGATATGCTACTTGATTTTACCTTATCAATACGATACGATCATTTGTATGAAGAGAACATACACGGAAGCGATAATATTGATGCCATGCAGTATAGCATGAGTGATTTCATGCTGACAAGAACGACAATGGTCAATTACATCCGAAGTTCCGAGAATGGAAATGTGCCAATACATTGTAATGAAGATAATATAGGTACATTCTTGTATGAATCCTTTCGCCAATTCTAGCACAGCTTATATCGGTATAATATCATATGATTGTCACCATAAGCTTATCATCTAGTTGAATGCTTAACAAAGCTCCCGCTTACACGTTATGATAGACTAAAAAATTTACCTGGGCGTATCCAGTACCTTCATAATCATCTTAATAATATATTTTCAATTTTTTAAAAACTGTTTCTGCTATTAATAATTATCAAATAGATTCAATTGATAATTAAACATTGTTTGTATTCAAAACCACAAATATGCAGGCTAATATAAAGGAAGGAATTTCGGTTCGGGTGTTCGAGAAAAGTAAGGTGGAGCTTGAAAAAGAAATTGGAAGCGGTTCGTTCGGAAAAGTTTTTAAAGGCAAGATGATTCAAACATAATAATAATAACTTTTGCAAACTTTTCGTAACAATGCAGTCTAAGTTTACTTGTATATAATTTTTTGATACGTGCAAGAACAGCAAGTATTCCAGGAGCAAACTTACCCTTCGTCGCAGTAAAGGTTTTTCGTAAGGAACTGAAAGGTCAAACGTCTCAACGTGAAAAGAATACGGCATATGAAGAATTATTGAAAGTGGCTGTACTTGACCATGAAAATATTGTAAAACTTCATGGAATGGTCCAGGACGGTGAGTTGGCTATCACCATCACCTTTCTACACTCTCGCATTTTAAAGTAATTTGGGAAGTAGGTTTTCAACTTTTTTTTTCAACCTCAGCAACTTCTGAATTGCCCTGGCTTGTTTTTGAATTCATGAAGGATGGGAATTTACTTGAGTATGTTATCAAGAATGACAATATAAAGGAGGTATCAAAAGTTTATATCAAAACAAAATAAGGGTGCATTTAACTGAGTATACATTTCTTCATAATGAACAGTGACATTACTATTATTTATTTTTCAAAAATCAAACAAAGAAAACACTGATCAGGTTCTGCAGAGACATTTGCAGTGGTATGGCATTCCTTCACAGTAATCAAGTACTTCATAAAGATTTAGCTGCCCGAAATATTTTACTGAGTGACAAAACAGCAAAAATTGCAGATTTGGGTCTCTCCAGCTTTCTCACTAATGATCAAGATGGAATTTATGCGGTAAATGAATTCATATAATGTCTAATTCTCTTTTATTTGCGTTTTCAAGTACAAATTTGTAAATAAAATCCACCATGCATTTTTATATATTGCTAAAGTTGAATGGAAAGGTTTTCCCTTATCGACACGCCGCCGTGGAATGCATTGTAGAACAAGTTTATACTTTCGAATCAGACGTTTGGAGCTTTGGTGTTATGATGCATGAAATTTTCAATGGCGGGATGACGCCCTATGGAAAGCATAACAAGCAGCCTGTAAGCAAAACATTTTTAACGCAAATTTCGCAGCATTACCTTCATACCAATCACTTTAATTTTTTATACTCGTCGCTTGTAGGAAGTGCGACGATTTATTGTTGAAGGAATCACACCATTACACTTGTTGGAACCTCATTGCTCCACAAAAATTATTCTCATAATGAAATCCATTTTTAAAACCAACATAAAAGAGCGACCAACTTTTAATAGTTTGTATAAAAAATTTCATAAGCTGTTGAATGGGACACTAATGGAACTGATGAGCAATGAAAATTCTCCACCACACAAGGATGCCTCCGCTGCTTTCTCCGCCTTTCATGAAATCAAAGCAAATGGTTTGTCTTCTTCAGTAAATAATCTGCAAATTGCAGCATCGTCCAGTAATTCAGCAGGGAGCCATTTAGTACTGTCAAGCAAAACAGTTACTCAATTTCCAAACAACTCAACACAAATTTCCAAATTGGATGGCAGCAACCTCAAATTACCTGAAAATTACTCATCAAAAAGTATATCAACTCCTGATATCGTAGCTGCAATGGGGATGTCCGCAAACACGATGCAAGCATTTGCCAATAACTTTCTTAGCGTGAGATCTCTCCCAGGAGGACACCAAAGACATTCATTAGCAAAGTTGGACGATGAAGTACCGTTACAACCAAGGCGAAACTCTGTTGCTGTAAGACATACCACAGAAAAACCACATCAAAATTCTTTAGTCGGTTCACCCAATCATGATTATTTGGATGAGCACACCAGAGCACGGGCAAATAGTACTTCCAAAACACAGTCCACAACAGGCAATAACCATTTGCTTGAAGGTTTTGTTCAAAATAGGTTTACAAAGAAAACGTAATGCTCATATTATACACAAGTGTTTTAAAGGTGTATGATTTATAGCGTACTTTCGTCAGGTATTTACCACGTCCGAATTTTTAATTTTTAGTTTGACATGTTTTACATTTTCTGTAACGGTAAACTATTTGTGCTAGCATTGCAGCATATTTTTTTAGTGTAAAATAAAACAGAAACGTAGAAAAGTGAATTAGAATACCTAGCTCTGTTCTCCGTGCAATATTCAATTTGGTTCCTGTTATGATTTTGAATTTTGATTTCATTTATAGTTAATAAAAAAGTTTAATCAAATAAAAGTAAAATATTTTACTTATATACGTATGTATATACTGGAAAACACGTTTATAATATGCTTTATAGAAAATATTCAAACATTCCTAAGTGAAAGGGCATGAAACTTTCAAAACTTTTACCTCCCTCAATTCATCTAAAAACTCTGTTAATATGTGTCACGTGTCTTTCCATCATTTCACTTATCGGAATCTCCATGATTTCTTTGAGGTCCAATGGATTTGCTCTTCCACCATCCGCAAGAAAATTTCTGGGTTTGAAAAGCTCATCTCCTAAAGTTTGCGCAAAGTTGGCTCGACGAGAAAGGTTTGACAAATTCGCTACCATATACACATATAAGTTGATTTCGTATTTAGTTATGTTGAGTGAAATTTTTTAATTATTTATTTTTTAAGCATTAACTGGAACTACTATTACTACTATAAGAATCCTGCCACAGATCAGGGTCTAATTTGGTGTAAAGTACCCAAAGCCGGGTCGACCACATTAACAAAACTTTTCCTTCGACTTGCCGGCTCCAAAAATTACAAGAATAACACAAGAGTTCACAAACTTCTCAGGGATTTTTATCCAAGGTTGCCCAATGTAAGAGGTGGAATTTTTTCTAAATCAATTTTAATGTTTTTAAATAATTTATTAACTACTTCTTTTGTTCTTGTTAGAATGTAATGTTGGATAAAATGAGATTTTCAAAAACATTTGTGGTGGTGCGAGATCCATTTGAACGATTATTGAGTGCGTACAGAGATAAATTGGAAAATTATCAAAGAGATTTGATTTTTAGGTAAGACTAAAACACGATGCATTTAATATTTATGGAAATACCATTGAAAATAATAATTATTTAATACAGAGATGGATACTATCATGAACATTATGGAAAGTTTATGGTGAAGCCGGATCATTTTATAAACAAGACTAATGCAAACGTAACTGATGATAATGACATGCCAGTGCAATCGAATTCAAAACTAAATGCAACCACAACAAGGAAAGAGCCCACCTGGAAGGAATTTGTCTTATATTTAATAAGAACGCCTGTTGCAAGATTCGATGAACACTGGCAACCAATTACGCGTCTCTGCTCCCCTTGCAGTCTCCCGTTTAATTTTATAGTAAAAATGGAAAACTTTGATTCTGAAGTTCAAGTGCCATTAAAGCATGCTGGAATTACTTCTATCGAATTAGGGAAAAATCACATAACCGGTACTGCCAATAAAAAGCTAATAGAAAAGTATTTTCAAACGCTGACAATGGGAGAGGTAAAGAAACTGTACACCAAATACAAACGGGACTTTGTTTTATATGGATACTCACCTTTTAAATATTTTCGAATGTTGAACAATAAAAATGGAAATAAGACACACATGCTAAAACATAAAAAGCACTAACCTTCTAGTAAGCCAGTAAAAAGTCAAAATTTACATTTAAAAACCTTTACTTCATATATCTGTTTCAAGTGATGACGAAAACATACAGTCAAAACTTTTGACTCAAAAGTGTATACTTGTAAAAAAAATTTAACAAAATTGAATAAACACATAAATTGTCTGGGACGTTAACTTATTTTAAACTATCATATTATTGTAATACAGTAACAGTAGTACTAATATATGGAATGAGACTTATTTTTTACTTTGTATGCAAGCAATTTTTATTTTTTCCAATTTAAAAAATCACTCATTCGCAATGATATCAATTTCATCTGTGAATTCTCCGATCGGCCAAAACGGTTTCATATCTGCAGTACCGCCAAACTTTGGGGGAATAGCATTAATTGGTAGATAATCATGTAATGCCGGCATCCATTGTGTTTCATCTTCATCAAAAAAATTAATTTTCGACAGTGTGTGCTTCGACATTAATGGTTTTACAATATTAAAACCCCAATAGAAAACAGTGGGAGCTGTAAAGTTGAAACACAAAAGATTATATCACTTTTGTAAAACATATACCCACATATGTAGGTAGGTAGTTACAATTCCAGTCTAGCACCACAATAATGATGTTACGACATGTTTGTTTCGTTGTATATAATATTCTTATCCACGTATGTTACATATACCAAGTTACAAAAATCATAAAGCCATGACAAAAAGGACGATTCAACTTCAAAAACAACAACTGAATTTTGAAAACAAATTACGTACTATTTATCACAAATGCTTTGTGTAAGGTCTCTGGGAAATTTTCTTCGTACTCACGGAATAGTCGAATGAGATCTTGGATACCTTAACGCATGAAACATGTTAATAATGAATTATTATACTGCTGATATCCTGACATATTGTGTGTAGTCTAAAATATTCTCATATCAATTTCATACCTTGATAATTTTGGGTTTCATACCAAGCTTTTCTAAACGTGATACCAGTGTTATCCACAATACAAACGAAATTTTGATGGTCTGTTTTTATGAGTTGCTGATAAACATTGTCCATACTTTTCCCTGCGAAACGGAGACAATCGGCTTCCATTCCCTTTTCATACATGTCTCGTGCACTACACCAGATCCCCAGAGGAGCGTAAAACACTTCAAGAGAATGAAAAATTGTAGGTATATTCATTTGAAAATATAAACTTGGTAGAGAAAATTGTTGCATTAACGAATGTTTGACAAGTACACACAGACAACAGATACGTATATAATTGAACATTTAACAGGTAATTTTTTTCTTTACCTGGTCGACCTTCTGAGTCTTTCCCACAATGATAAATATCAAATCCAGCAGCTAATTCATGAGGGGGCTCCCAACAATCGAACGAACTGCCAAAATATCGACTCTCAGTCTCCTTACGCCATTCAACTGACTACGTGAAAGATGCAAATAGATGAAAGATTACAATTTTTAGAATGTTTATTTAAAAAAATATAAATCGCCTTGATTTTTCTTTAAAAAATACGTAGGCATCACAGCTAAAACTGGTATCTGGCACACCTTAGTTCCAATGACAAATGATGAATGACTCCGTGTTAAATAAGTAATTTATAAAAAGTTGTTTGGTAATATATTCACTTACATCACGTAGCATTTTTTCAGCTTTATTTAGGTCGAAATTTCTGGCTGTAAAAGACACATAAACACAACAGTCTTTACACAACTTGCGCATAATAACATATTTGGTTGAACAAAAAAATTTAAACTTCAAACGCCTGTTGAATATTCGTAAAGTAACCCTAAAGAGAGGGTCCCTACCTCTGAGGAATCGTATAAGTTCGCCAATATTGAAATCCAAGTCCTTTGTCCTTTCCACAAACTGTCATAAAAAAGATTTTTTTTAAATTAAAATTCATTGCCACTGGGTAAAATGAGACCTAACAAAAAATTTAAGCCAACCAACGCCACTGATCTGAATATTGCAAATTTCAAGTTTCTATAAATTTAAAACTTCGGTACCTTATCTAAAATCTCACGCTCACGGTTAGTTAAGTCGTTCACAGACATTTTGAGCAATTAATTTAGTCAGATATTTTAATTATACACAACTGGATTTATGATAATGAATGATAATGATTGATTTGTAAATGGACACGTTCAAGGAATTTGTTACACACTGTAGACTGTTATTGTTAAAATATCGTTATGTATCCACACGTATTCAATCTTATGTCATTGTTAAAATTTTGAATTTATTTACTGTTTCACACAGTTTCTACATTGTGATAAATACAAAAAAAATTTACAAAAAAACAAAGGCACAAAAATTTTTATATATGGGACACAACACAGAAAGACATCCAGCTTTTAACTTGTTTCGCCTACAATCAGATTGTGAATAAATTGATGTCATGAATACTCTCACTCCTCATTGCCCATCTCCACAGCAAACTATGTGAAGTGAAGTGCAAACGACGCTAGGCACACAGGTATGAAGGTAAATACGAATAGTGTGTAAGGGTTAATTTTTCGCGATACTTGACCCACTGCACTCTAAACTAAACCCATAGCAATGAACAACTATAAAACTATAAGTATTAAACGATAGCATGCGTATTATCATTGCACCACTATCCAACAATCCAACACAATAATAATAATAACGTCGGTCCGTAATTCATGAACGTGTGTGCTAACTTGTGTTGCTGACATGGCGCATTGGTGCGATGCGATATTATTTATTATTACATTATTATAACTCGTGCACGCATGCGAATATATTTTCTTCCAATTTAATCAAATTTCTAAACGCTAAATAGGAAATTAGTGCCATATTTTACACAATCTTGTTGCAACAAGTTCATAGAACTGTATATTGCGGGTAAGACTTATTACGGGAATTTTATTTACAATTCAGAAAGAATACACTTTGCATTCCTTATTGTTTGCAATTTTATGTCGAGATACTTCTTAATTTTGTCGTTTCTGTCTGCATGTCCGTTACAGTACATATATGTAGTTACAGCGCAAAGTCCATTTTTCTGTAAAAAGATGCAACCGACAGGGTGAAAGATGATCGGGCTAGAGCTATTTCCCAAGTATGGTCAATTGTAATCACCTAAACCGGATGTAAAAGTGATCGGAGTGGTTGTGGAAGTGGGGGAC
>JAHZNC010005244.1:0-16849 GCA_027744095.1 Zhuqinia jingwanae | reverse complement strand
TGTAATGCATTGCAAAAATATATACATGTATATTTAAAATTTAGTTTGGTGTCCATGAACTACAAAAAATAGTGCGCCCAATAAGCTAACGGATTTTTTCCCTTCAAATGTGACAGTTGTGACACTTCATACTCCATTTACAGTTCGGAGAAAGTTGTTGGTTGCGAGCTATGTACAAAATGTCAATTTTTCGTTCAATATTGCAAAATTGCAATCAAACATTAAACGACTTCAAAGTGCTATAAACTCTAGGAAAGATGTAAGGACCTCTTCATTGTTAGCTAGGTTATACAAACCGAACCCTTCCTTCACCCTTGTTTCATGTACATATTTTTCAGTAATAGATTTCGACAGTTGATTTGGCTATTTAACTGTGCAATGCACCGTGTGGATGCATTGAGTAGCGAACGAATAAGTAAAGAAATATGCAACAAATACACAGAGCAAGTTCAGTAAGAACTAAGAGTCTCTGAAGGTCCTTAATAATAATGTGCAATGATGTGTCCTTCACTTCACACCAAGTAATAGTTAACGTAGAGTTATACTTGAGCATTTAAAGTATTATGTAATGGTAAAAAGGGAAATGCTACGGCCAGTATGGCCATCCCCGAATCACATCATAACCTGGACGAAATGATGCGCATTGCGCAGCACATGGCATGATATAACTACGTCGTTAAAACGACATCATACATTTGAATATCTTTACATTGTACATACTCTTCCACAAAAGTAAGTTGAAAATCAATATTCCTTCCTTCTCATTCTCCTCTTTTATAACTTTTACAACTTGACTAAACTACGCATCATCATTCATCACTACATCATCAGGTAAGAGGGTAATACATACCTGATAGGTATTACCTATTATTACATTTACATGATAAGGATCACGAGGAACATTCATCTGTCATTGCATTTAAAAATTGTCAATGTCATCCCCTTTCCTTTTTTCTTGATAACAGATTACTTTGCTGTGCTACCACCTGGCCAATATGCGGCAGAGTACCATTTCTACACGCGCATGTATATGTACTATGTATGTACATAAGTAATCAGTACATCAATACTATTAAGCAATTATTGCTTTAACTTTTAACTACGAACGTGACGTTACACAGTTAGCTAGGTGGCATGATGATAAGCTGAAAAAAATATTAAAACGAACATGCATGAATAGTAAAAAGCTATGGACAGATCATGTCAACTTGCTGAGTACTACTTCAATTATGCATATTGCATACATTATGGAATCCCAGTAGTTTTGGTTATATTGCAATGTTCATGGCAATGGCGAGTGGTTTTCCGTATTGACTCATGTACATACGTAAAACGGTCGTGTCGTGTCGTGATTGAACTGAATTAAATATCCTGATTTTTTTTATCGTTTTCCATGTTCTACTCAAGTTAAGCCAACAAGTGTGCAAATAAAAAATATGGCAATCCATAAATATAATATAAGTCAATCTTGTCCTGATGTTTACATACTTGTTTGGATTTTTGTATTTATGGATTTCAAATTAAAAAATATGTCTTTACAAATAAATGGGTTCAGAAGTATGGTTAGTAGTTTATAAATGATTATAAAAGATAAAATCCAGTGAGCGCATCACACGACAAAAGGCGACAAACTAAATGGCCTATATCGTCATTTTTAATGCCCAAATGGTTAAACCAACTTTATTACTTAACTCTTGAGCATCAATAAATGTGATGTAGTTCAGTAAAATGTAAATGTAAAAAGTAAATACATAACTAGACATATACTGTGTCTACGTCTAATACTATTCACTCACAGTGAGTATAATATGTTATATGCATTATCAAATAAAATTAACGATTAAAAACAATAATCCATAAATCTGACACGCAGTCGTTAAAACCAAATTAATTTAAGCTACAAAACAGCAGTCAAATACAAGATACAAGTACATGCATGCCCTGTATTTTGTACAACATAAAAAGGTGAGCGTAATTATAATTAGCGTATATATACACTTACCTGTTACAAAAACTCCTGTTTACGTTATATTTTATTTCTTCCCTTAGCTTCTTGTAATTACAATTACACAATAGCACAATATATTTATTTTTTGGAAAACGAACAAATCGATGCCTACTAATCGATTTCGACTAAATATTTCTACACCTCTCCTGACATTAGTTTACACCTGTTTGATTCAACAACAGCTGGAAAATTAGTATTAAATTTTTTAACTACCAAAGTATTTCCGTGACATGAGACAAAAAAAATATCTTCCAACAATTGATTATATATCCAAAAGTATTGAACGATTGAAAAAAAAAACGATTATTTCACAAAAAAAAGACAAGATGTTCTCTGCTGACTTCGCTACAAGACAAAAATATATACTGAACTGAAACTGAATAGTGTTTAGTAACAAGTTGAGAGAGGATAAAATATGAACGATTTGGTAGAGAGTAGTGCAGTGGTGTAGTATATATATTAGGCGATAGATTCATCACACACAAAAAATTACGGGATACTGATACTGCTGCTGCTCAGCTAGAGTATATTTTTAATGCGTGCATACAATTGTATGTGGATTAGGGAGATAATGGATGCTTTGAAGGTACATACACAAATACACACCATGCATGCACCAGCAGCACCACGCACACCACATAAAGAATGTTTTTAAAGAATATTTTACCACGAGATGTAGATGTATGCAAATGCCGAGAATGCAGAATACATCAACGTCATATAATCCAGCATTAAAAAAATACAACTGCTGAGGAAAAATTAACTGAATACATTTAACATACATGTAGGTTGTTTTAGGTAAATATAGTAGAGAAGGGGTTAATATGGATGATGATGATGATGGTAAAATTAGTATGATTAAAACTTGTCTACCTCGCTTGCAGGATATTTTTTTATTAACATTATTTACTGTGCAGCAGCAGAGTTTGCGTCGTGTGACGTGTGTATGGAATACATTTTTGTTTGAATGTCTGTATGATTGCTATATGGCCATTAGTGTAGTTAGTATGTACATAATTGAAATGTGCTTTTAGTAGTAGTACTTTACTGAGGGATGAAGGAGGATAAGTAGCAGGTAAATAGCAACTTGCTATTAGCAAGCCAATTTAACTAGCAAAGAGAAATATAATGGTAACTATAACACGAGGCATAAATACTAAGCAATGCAATTTAGTAAACCCTTTCAGCAGACATTTCAATGGGGGCCATTCATCATACAATAGCCAATTGCCACGACTTTAAAACAATATTTATTATTGTTGTACGTGCGTATTCAGATGCAAAGGGGGCGTATAAGACGATGAGCGATTTTGATGTGGAATATTCATCCTTTTTATTTGTGAATCTATGAAAGATATATATATACCTTTTTAGCTGTTTTACCGTATTAGCTTTATCCATATATTTGCGAACTACAAAGGTTTTGCATGTAAATCTCAACACTTGAAAGAGAAGCTTTTTTAAACCCTTTTGGTACAAGCAGGCTTTGTTAGCTCCACCTGCCGCTCAGCCATAGCCGCCAGATTGCTCTTCTTGCATGCATCTATACAGTACGATGATAACGATAACTATGCTGCTGGTTGACTGTATCCTATATTATTGTGACAGAAAAGTTCAATTTGGTTAATTGATGCATCGTGCATATATACCTATTTGGAAATGTGTTTTAGTGCGCTATCTTACAGAAGAATCACAAAACGTTATAGTATGGATATTAATTTGTAATTAATTCAGATTGAACACAAGTGAATACACATAACATATCTAACCACATTATACTAACCACTAGCCAAGTGTTTCAGGCAACGGAAGTCTTCAATCTTCCAACGAGAGTCTTTGTTGTGGCCGACGCGTTGAGTCGTCATGCTCCACAAATAATCATCAAAAACATAACAAATTGTATTGTGATGCTGAAAATTTTTGCGCAACGTGTCCTATGATTAGCGCTACAGTAAATAGATGATTACATTACATTATTGAAGTTCACAATGGTCCCTAACGTGCATAACTCTCAACATGCCAACATAATGATCGATTTTATGATGAACAGGAAACCTATGAAATCCCTACCTGACCTACCTTGATGTTGATGAACCCTATGATGATATTACTAGCAGATAAAATGAGTCTACAATTATTTATTCTCCCTCAGTTATAGTAAACGTAGGCATATCTTTTATTTCTTTGTAATAATTACTAAACAGCTAGATTGGAAACTACAAAAATTGTTCCGAAGAAGATGCTGACAGTTCTAAAAGCCTCCATGCGGCTGCCGGGTTCAACTCTGATCTGTCCCTACATAATACCCACGCGTGATTTACACGAAGAATTTTGTCGGGATCCCCTTCCACAATTTTTCCTGTCACGTCTCGAACGCATGAGATCTGTTGATGTAAAGTAGAAAAAAGCATACAATTTATGTACTATACAACTGCAAAAAGAACAAACAATTTGTTATCATATTTAAATTAGAAGCTTATATTAGATTTACCTGCTGTGTAATGAAGGTAATTACTAACACTGGTCCCTGATCCAAAACCCTGCCCATGGCCAGGTCCACGTGGGAAATGTCTAGTATTTTTGACTCGATTTTAAGTCCTCGTTCTTTGGCAATTTTAAATGGTTGTGACATCACAGAAAATGCCGCTTCGTAAGTCCAGTCAGCGAGCACCTACATACCAAATTATGACATGCATCATCTTTAACCTCATACCCAACAATCAACTCAACCTTTTCAAAAGTGGTAATAGTACCACTTGTGTGTTATAAGTTGTGACATACTGAACAAATCAAACACGGTCCCTCAGTAATCTCCTTAAATTCATAATTATAATACTATTCAAATGCAAAAACGCCAATAAAAATAAAATATTTATTTTGTTTATACCTTATTTGTTAATAGTCTTGATGCTTTAATGACAGAGTTATCACTTTCTTCATATTTTATTCTCCAATCCATTACTTTGCTGACATATGGATTACTCTCTTTAAACTTCTCCCAACTTTGGTAAAACTTTGAATCCTTATGAAGCTCCATTCCCGTCGCTTCCATATTTGGTGTGATATTTTCTGCAGCTGCAGCCGTGTCTGTTCTCATCCTCAACTTTACAGGAGGTCTGTATATTCTGTCCCCTATTTGCGCTTCTGCTATTTCATCCCTAACTACTGCCGCTGCTCCAGACATTGCACGAAATGGTGGGGTGCTGGCAACCTTTGCGCTGGCGTCAGCAACCGAACTAGCCACGGATTGAGCTTGTTTACCGAGTTGACCTCCAACTTCACTCACTTTCTTGGCAATGTCCGTTTCGCCCAGATGCTTCACTGCTTCAGATAGTTTATCCTTTGCAAAGTCAGCTTTTTCCTTGAGTACTTGTGAACTTTTACTCGCTTCTGACTCAACCACTTCAAATTTTCTTCTTGCTTGTTTTAAAGCATCCGACTGTTCCAACTTTTGCGCCTCTTCACGAAACTTTGAAATATTATCTTTCATTTCCTTATTTTTAGACAATTCAGACCTTACGTTGTCGAGGATTTTGGAAATAAAACTGGGTGGCTTTCCACCAGATGAGTACAGGCGGTGTTGCTGCTGTTGTAAGTAAAATTAGTATAATGAGTTAATGAGCATTATATTAATAGAATTATAGAATACGCTGCCATATAAGTACATGCGATTTAAGTACAGAAAATAATTTGGCTTTTTTCTTACCCTATGTGCAAGAAACACGGTACCGACTAGCCTCCTGGTGAACATGTTGACTGTTAAGTAATTCTGTAGGAACTTTCTTCAAGAATAAAAACCTTCAAGAGGTCATGCAGGTCAAAGTTGAATTGAAGTAAAGTCTATCTCCACCTTGAAAACGTCAGCAGGTAACATTGAAACTTTACTTCCCTTTCTTTCTAGTTTCACAGGTTCTCATGATTTACGTTTCGTATGTGTACATTTTCTATGTCGTATCGCAAGTTGCTAATGTCACAAATATTTACAAAAGGAACAAAATAACGTCAATCATTCCTTCCAGTCCAATGTTGCGTCAGCCTGTATTTGTAAAAAGAAATTACAATTGAATTAAACTTCACAAAACATGCTCTAAGAATTACAAAAAAGTTAATACTGGGCTTTGCAATGCAAAGTTTGCATCACAGCTGATTCGTGAAAACAAAGCTGGACTGAACTACGGAACACTTGAAAAAATTGTAACTTTTAATTTTACGACGACAAATTCTCTGGTGCCGGTCCCCATTAAAATTACGGGCACATGTGTTTCATATAACAAACAACTCACCTATCAAGTACGTGACAGAAAATCCAAGCAGAATAAAATTGGAAATTTCGGAGTCTTGGAAAATAACCGGAAAATGTTTCTCCTTTTTATCTGCACAACAAACAACACCCAGTCCAGTAAACTTTCATGCACATGTACACACGTGTATTCAGAGTTAGGGAACAAGATCGGATGATCAAACAAAACCTTCAGTCTGCATCATTAATTCATCAAGAGATCATTTTTACATGTGCCACAATAGTACGCTCTTTTAACGGGGCATGTTGAGATTATAATGTACACATCACATCATAGACCCATTCATTCCTTTGCATTTTAGTAGCTAACCACAAAAACAACCTTACTACATGAAAAACTAGAAAAATATCATCAAATCATCATCAACATCATCGCCCTTCTGTATAACTCAAGGTAAGAAAGGATTAAGGATTATTTATCAAGTTGATAGTATCAACCAATATGCAATGCAAAGACTGCTCTTTTCATTCTTTTGCATTTTGTGTAAATACAAGTAATCATAGGATGCAAAAACGAACTTAGGTACTTAATTTTGTACAACATATAGCATGCATGATGTTGGTTGATGTTATAGTATATGTACTCTGATCGCGTAAAGACGGACTTTCTATAATACAATGGATCATCTTGGTGAACGATGACGATGATCTTCTAATGGCCCTTCTCATGCAAACCATGTGATACCCTCCACCATACTATATTATAAAACCACAAAGTTGAAGATCATTCTTCTCGATTCCTCAATCTCAAAAACACAATACATACATACCTTGTAGTAGAGAGACTGACTACAAAATGTCTTGATTCCTGCCATTTATTGTTTCTTCGTATCACGTAAATACTTTTATTATTATCTCTCTTATCTCGGTTTACTTATAAAAATGTTTAGCTAGTTGTGGTAGTCTCTGCTGTACATTGTATGTATGCATTCTAAATGAAAAACAACAATAATAATAAAATGACTTGATTGTTCAATACAAGTGCATTTGTGCGCACTAACTACTACTACTACTACTGCCCATTTCATTAAGCTCTCAATGAACATGTACAATAAATAGGTAGTGTGTTAACGTGATGCAGTGTGCAAGCAGAGAGAGAGAGAGAAGTTAGGTAAATATATTCATTTGGCATTGTAAAGGACAAACAACATTTCAAAGTACACACAAATCCACATCTAATCAAAAATCTCATCCTGCTGCTGCTCATTTAATAAATATCACATCATCCATCCTCGTGATGATCATGACTTGATGACACAAATAATAGTATGCTCCACACACTAATAGCAGCAGGCAACAAAACGGCAGTGTTGGAGAGTGGAATGAGACTTTAAGTGCATTATAAAGTAAATTGAAATAGCTCTCGATATATATAGGTCTCACACACAAAAGACAAGTGTTGTAAAAGTTTAAATATGGATGTAAACGGACGGAGTAAATAATATCATCATCATCAACCAACATGAACGATAATCTTCAAAAACGCAACAGAGTACACAAATACACATACAAACAGATTTACACGAAGATATAGAGAGCTTTTATATATAATATATGGTTGTGAACAAAAAGTAGTAATTTTTTTTTTGATTTTTAATATATTAAGTGTACATATATAGTTATCTCTCCTGCAAATGGTACTAAAAGGAAAAAATGTAGATATCAGTAGAAAGATATCCTTTTATAGAATAATTGCCTACGTAGTGTCTACTACACTCCTTTACGCCAATACATTCCACTTTTAACTACTCTGTCTACACCAATTACCACTTTAATTGAACTGAACACACGCACACGTACATACACAGAAAAAAAATCAGAGCAGATTTCGCAGTTTTTTGTAGAAAAAATAAGTGAAGTATTGATTTACAACTAAATTGATGACTACGTACATTGTACATACAGATTTGAACCCTGTGATAAAAAAAATAGGCATTTGTTTAATTGAAGATATGCCGATCAGTAGATAAAAAAATATCCGCCTACACGTTACACGTTTTTTAATAATATTCCGAATTAAAAGAAGTGATAATTGAAAAAATAATTAAATTGCTGGGTTGTGACCTTGTGCAAAAATTAATTGAGTTACGAATTTTCTCTTTTCCGAGAAGTTCCTCTTTTGTGCGCATCAAAAGTCCTCATACATCATACATGATTTGTTGGTAAGCTGCTTGCTTTGTACATTAATTGTCTACGTTGTGCACACGATTCATTCCTAAAAAGGAAAAATGCCAATTTTTTTATTGGATAGGTTTGCCAAGTCGCAAATAGTTTAATGGGCCATAATAGCTGTGATAATGGCCGAGGATTTGGCTGAGGAGCAGTTGAAGGACTTTTGTCGACGACATGGCCTCGCAAAGGATGGCTACCTGGACGAAACCGAGCTTACGACTGTGTGCCAGTGCATCGGTCTTCAGGTTTCCAGCGAGGTATTACAATCATAATGCAAGCATGATTATTTGTAGCTTATATCAGTTGTATTTACAGTTGTATAAGCTTTTTTTTTGGGGTGAGTTGTGAATACTATACTAATTTTTAATTTCGTGCAGATAATTAAAGAGCTTTTCGAGGAGCTTGACGGGGATAAGGACGGGCGGGTGTGCCTTTCCGAACTGAGTCAAATGTTTAAAGGAATGCAAGACAAGTTGCCAGCCTCACCTGAAAAACATAAATTGGTAACAACACCTGACGCTAATAACTCTCCTCCCCGAGCTCCGACTGTGGGTGTGGTAGAAAAAAGGACAAATGGTTTCTCTACTTCCTCCAACAACATTCCTGTCAATGAACGTGGTGCTTTTTCCATCCTCGATCCCGACAATACCGGATTCGCCAAAATCGGTCTGGTACTTGACCTCTGGTCGCAGTTGGGAATCGGGGAAGCAGAAGCATCGCGACTTCTCGCTGAACTTGGTTTCTCTTCAAATTCCAAATCACATCCCATCAATCTGCAAGATTTGGCCAAGGCAGTAGAAGACGAAATTGATCATTCCAAAGAAAGACTTCCCATTGCATTCCAAGTTGCGCTTGTGACATATCGCACTGAAGCTCAGTTTTTAAAAACTCTTTGTGAAAGCATTGAATGTGAAAGGGACAAATTGAAGACGGATATTGTTGATGCCCATCAAAGGTCTGCTCTCATTGCACAGGAAGTGGACGAACAAAATGCGAGGCTTGAAAGGAACAGTAAGATGGTTCTCAGGAAAATGGAGATGAAGTACAATGAGCAAATTCAAGATTTGCAAGATAGGTTTTCCTCAGAAAAGGAATCTCTTCAACAGGCACTGCACGCCGCTGAAACAAAACTGAAGGAATTACAAGAGGAAGATAACAAACTAAAGTCACAAATCAATAAACTGAATGAGGAGAATTCCGCCTTGGAAAAGGAACTTCATAGCTTGAACATTGAAATACGAAGTGTCAACCGAACGAGATCCCAATTGGAAAGGGAAGTTTCCCGGTTCATGGGTGTAGAGGCCCAGCTCCAAGACATGGAGAGAAAGTATATGGAATCGCTGGCGAATAGCGATGGGAAGCTGAAAGACACGTATACAGAGATGCAAGCATTGCGGGATCAGAATGACGAGCTATCCATGCAGCTAGAGTCGGTTCGTGAAACACTGAAGCTTGTTCAAGCCTCGCAGTCAAAGGAAAAACGCTTTGTTCAAAAGAAAAGGAAGGGGAGCTCATCCTCCTTAAATGGCCATCCTACTCATCACCATCAAAATTGCAACAATAGTGCCTTAAACAGTCCTTCCTCTAGTAATTTAATTGTACACGGTAGTAGTTCTCTGGGAGGAAGACTGGGAGGAGTTTCATCCGTTGGGATTGATGGTGAAGACGTTCCTGTAAACAAAATGGGAAAATACTATTCCAACCACGAGGATGAGCACAGGTCAATTGAAGGTAAAAGACGACACACGAGCTTATACAATCACCTATGATTTATTTATTTCCTATGAATTTGGCAATTTGGCAATTGGCACGATTCCTCTCACTTTTCGAAACCTTTTTTCTCATCTCTCTTTATAATTTTATGCTCGTGTTTTAAGATACTGAAGAATGTGATAGTTCATTAGAACACGTTGCATGCATTCCAACGATAATTACATGTGGAAGCAGCAGCAACAACAACAGCTTGGAACACGTCCCCACTGCTGGTGCTCCTGGCACATGTCCAACAGTTCCATCACCAATCGCTATTGTAAGTAGACCAGACCAAAAATTTGTAATCTAAATCTCTAGTATTCGTATTTTGTTTTCCGATGGTGACTGGCTCATTACTGTTTTTAGAAAATAGCAGCGTGCATCGGGGAAAGTTCAACAGATCCCGTTCATGATGCTGTCCTAATAGGTGGGGTGGTCGAGGACATTGAGGGTGAAGAAATGGAAAGCGAACCTTCGTTGTCAGCTTTTGAGGAGAGACTCTTGTTGAGTCAATCCGAAAGGGAATGTGCCAGTTTGGAAAGTGAAATGTGTGCTGTGGCTCAAAGACACAGGGTCGCAAGGCATTTTAGTTTGGGTAGCGNCTGTGGCTCAAAGACACAGGGTCGCAAGGCATTTCAGTTTGGGAAGCGGTGTGGACAGTCACCTGTACGGAGATCGCAGGTTTGAAACGATGACGATTCGAAGTGTGCAGGAAATGGGGGTGCAGAATGGTGCTTCTTTGATGATGATTAGTTTTCATGATGAAGTGACACAAACCGATTGGGATTTAGGGGAAAATAGGGAGCAGCTAAAGGAGCAAGTGACAAAACTGGAGAAGGATTTGAGTGAAAGCAAGGCAGAATATGAGAAGGAGAAGAGTGAGTTGAAAGTGCAGTGTAGTGAGCTGGAAAATAGTTTACAGTTGCTCCGGGAAGAATATGAAAGATGTGAGGACTACTGGCAGGATAAGTTGCAAGAGGCGAGGGACATGTACGATAAGGATAGGGAGGACATTGATGACAAATTTCAAGACTTGTTGTTGAAAATCAAAGAGTATGATGAGCTAATGATGAGTTCAAGTAGTGGGAATGACAGACTGCCACCGATTGAGGAGAGGGCTAGTTTGGAGCGACAGGTCACAGATTTGGAGGAGGAGTGCGAGGTGCTCAGGAATCAATTGACCTCGGTCAAAATGGAGCAGGACTCTGTGATTACCACATATCAGCGCAGTTTTGAGGTGCGTAAATTGCAAAGAAATATACATAAAGTACTTATTATTACAACTGTGTAATTGCGGGAAATTAATACTGTGCATATTAAATACACTTTCCTTTAGACAAAGCTCAAAGAAGAATGTGCCAACTTGGAACAGCAAGTGTCAGGTACAAAATAATTTTACAAGAATAGTGTAGAAACTTCCTTTTAGTCAAACTTTCTTTACTTTAAACTTTCATGTTGTAATATTCTGCATTCTTTTTGTCAGCTCTGTCGAAAAAGTGCCAAGAATATGAAAGTAGACTTAGTGCACTTGCTGAAGAAGGTAATTGTTCTGTTTTGCTCGTATAAATAATATATTCTATCATCGCTTAACTTTGAACTTTATTACTGTGGGTATAATCAAAATTTATTAAATTTATTAAATTTCAGAGAGAAGTACGGTGGAAGAGAACGGAATGATGGATTTGATGAAAGAACGTATCAAACATTTGGAGCTCCAACTAAGAAGCCAAGAGGAAAAATTCAGGCAGCAAGTCGGCTTGCTGGAAAGTACGCTCAAGGAGAGAGAGGCACTGTACAAAAAATCCATTCCAGAGGTAACACCGTTGCATAAATTGTTGCATGAGTCAAAGTGACTTTGCTTGGAATAATGGGATCGATCACTGAAACTGTCTCTCTATCATTTGCATTATTGATGCAGATCACGAAACCACTGTCCCCACATTTTGGTCACAACCACTGGAACAATAACGAACTGATATCCCAGTCTAAAAGTAAAAGTCTGCTGGAAATGCTGCACAACTCCCAAAAGCCTGAATCCATCTGGCCGCAGAGATTCGCTAGTGTTGGTGATAAAAGCTCCAGTTTGCCATTCATTCCTTCTGTGGATCCTTCTTTAGCTATTCAACCGGTAAGATAAATCATTTCTTTCCAAATTCATGCTTCGCTTCCATTTAAACTCTATTTATTTTTGGAGAAAAAAAAGTATTTATATTTGATTAATTTATTGAGCAGCTCTTATTTATCTTACAAAACTTTGCTTATTGTATGGTGATTGGTGTTAAACAGAGTGCTTGGGGATCTCTTTCGCCACCTTTCCAACCCGAACATGCTTCATCTTGGGCCGTGCCTGCTGCCTCCTCAATGGGTGGTGGTGGTGGAGGAGGTATTGTGCCGACCATGAAGAAAGCTTGGTGCCACGTGGAGCTGGGCTGGCTTCAGAGTCTTCGCGCAAAACTGAAGCAACGGGACGAGCAGTGCTACCTCCTTCAGCGAGCTCTCCATCAGAAAGACAGTCAGACTGAGAAAATAGTAACTGGTCAGAGTCAGACAGTCATTCCTATTCAAAGATCGCTAAACCACATTCTTTTTTTGCTACACTTACCCACTCACCACCGCAGCCGCCTCCTCACACCGCTCTTGTAGTAGTAATAATAACCGTTAACCACCACGCAGTTCATATTTATTGTTTTTGTTGTGTTTGTAAATATTGTAATACATTTATTTTATTTTAAAAGCCACCACCGCTGTATATAGTTAGTGTGAACAATATCGCACGCTTGGTAATTTAATAATAATATCCTTGGTCAGCTCAAGTCACACCTGTCCTGTTTTACCTACTTAATGTACTGTTGTCGTACACAGTGCTTTGAATGCTTTTATATAGAGCTTGAAACACATTTTTTATCCTGGGGAAAAAAATTTCAGTCCAGTATGCTCAATTGTCTGTGACATTAATTATGACAGAGTTGAAGTATCAACATGAGATGGAAATTTCCAACTGGGAAAGCTTGATGCAGGCAAGTCAAGAACTTTTGAGACAACACGTCGTTAAACATAAGGAACAGGTAGGATGGCCACGCTATGTGCTTATGTCAAAATCGCTTCTTCTTTTTTAATTTGCGAGACCATATATTATTACCTATTTTATTACAATTCGCTCATGTGTATATATGAACTTTGAATTGCAGGCTGAAAAACTAGCCCACTCTGACCTTTTGATGAAAGACCTGTGGATGGAAAACGCTAAACTAATGGCGGCTCTGAGTGCCACTGAACAAAGGGTTGTCCAGCTGGAGAACCTATTAAAATTTCAAATGACCACCTCAGCAAATGGTAGTAATTCCCACTACCATCTTAACAACCATCATCATCACCATCATAATAACCTGCATCACAACAATCAGCATCATCATCAAGCGTTCTCATCCCCAAGCTCTCCTCATGGAAGTCCCAACAATCAGCATAATAATCATTTTAACAATAACAACAACAACAACAACTCCTCAAATAACGCCATATTGTCAGCTCCCCTCAGCCTACCGCATCAAAGTAGTCATTTCCATATTTAACTAATCTCTAGATACAGAACTGAACTACGCCTCAAAACATGCATACGTAAAATAATGTAATGTATGTGTAATGTATACTTACGTAAAACAATGCTCCCATAAAATGGAACTTCCAACCTCATCCACCTGCTATTATTTAAGAAATGATACGAAATTTAATCAATCTTACATAAAACAATGCTCCCATAAAATGGAACTTCCAACCTCATCCACCTGCTATTATTTAAGAAATGATACGAAATTTAATCAATTGTCGTAACATATTTCAAAATCAAAAAGACTTTTATCATAACTTCAAATCGCCCCGTAAAACTCTCTTTTTACTTGTATAACCTTCTTTTTAATCGTTTTTTGACTAAACAAATCCGCTAAAAAGTTTCACTGAAAAGTCAACAAATTTTTAAACTATTCGCTATCAAGCGCGTCTTTTATTCTACTCACGCAACGCATCTATATGTATCTTTTAAATGTCTAAGATATAAAAATATTTTATTTCAACTTTCCTCTACAAGAAGAAAGTTAGAAGGAGTGTGAAGTTTGAACTGGAAAACGGACGTTACCAAAAATGGATATCGTAGCGTGTGCTATTTAATATACGTTATAGTTTGTAAAAAAAATAATATTAACTTACCTAAATGTCTAAATGTTTTACCAAATAATAATAACGCAAATTTACTTTTACTCAACACAACAGTCAATTATATTTTTACCTGTTCCCAGTTATAATGCGAAATGTATTATAAATACTATAACCATGAATTAACTCAACTAAAACTAAATGTTTTACTTTTACGGATATACAGATATATTAATATAATATTTACCAATTGTACGTGCCTACACGTAGAAATTGGAAAATTATGAAAGATGCTACATAAATATAAGTATAAAAAAATACATACATACATGCATACTTGTTGTTATCAATCTTGTGCTATACATGAAATGGTCCAGGGTTACTAGATTTTAAGAGAAGAGATGTGCGTCTCAATTTGTGAACAGCATAAAAATAATAAATAATGTATGTATCATGTTTAGTGCCTCATCATCATCATCATCATCGTTTGTAAACCGAAAGGATGAAAAAAAAATACTGCTATTTTGTACGACGAGTCCTCGTAAATCTTTGAAATGAAGCGTTGACCATTTCTGAAAAAAATAAATCGTTTTTACTATACTCTTTCACCGTACGGGTTAGACTAGCTTAAATTTTAGACTCTGTAGTGCATCTAGCACGAATTAATGAACAAAGTAAAAGGAGACACTTAAATGTTTTTGTACTCGACCTACTCCCACATTAATTTGTAAGTTTAAAATAAGAAACCTATATGTATGTATATCCCATGTACTCTTTGAACGTAGAGAACATATAATCATGTCACAATTTGAGCAACAATCAATCAAACATCATCAATCCATCCAATGAGTCGGCCTTAATTTTATTTTTCTTGAAAAAGATTTTATAAAAATTTAAACAAAAAAAAAACATTGAAGCACGCAACGGCGACGCAATGCAAGCAAGGTATGTATATTATGTGTATGCATTAGAAAGTGAAACTTAAAAAACTGTTGTGAAAGGTTATTGAATAATTGTATCGGTAAATAAATAAAAATTAGAACAAAATTGGTGATTGGTATGATATATGCATAATTACATGAATGCATTTATATTTTTGCGTCGAGTTTACTTTTTACTTGATTTGTACAATTCACAAGACAAGAAAACCGACAAAAACTCAATTCTAACTTGAATATAAATTGGTGAATCTTTTTGGACATACATATGCATATCTTTTTTTTGTGACCCTTTTATTTAGTACCAACTCTCAATTTAATTTTAACTGTTATTATTTTAATTTTAAGAATGACTTTATTTTGCTTGAAAATTTGTAACAAGCAGCAGCAGCTGGAATATTTAGTCATTTATTTTATGAGACAAAGTATATTGTTATTAATAATATATTATTACTATTATTATTATTATATTCATTTGACATTTAACATACACATACTATATTTGTCATTATGTCAATCGCATTTCAGCATTTCAAGTTGAAATTCAATAAATATTCAACTCTTCGCCGTGTAAAAAAAATATTTTTTTTTCGCTTCAAGATTTCAATTTTATTTTTTACTTATTTATTCACTTTCACTCTGCATGCCTATAATTTCCATAAAAAAGCTAACTTTGTTATTCCTAAAATTGTCGATTTTTCTGAGAAAAGGAACAAAGTGGAACGAAACTCGGTATCTTATAAGATTATTATTATTTCTTCTTTTGCAAACTAGATGGAATCTCATTTCTATTCTCAGAATAGCTTTCAATCTGTGTTAAAGTTTTTATATCACACAGATCATCGTTCTCACATCACATACATACATATTACATATTATACTCATTTAGGTGCATGAATTATCTTTTAGTGGTTCACCTATATACCTAGTATTCTATACATATATACCCAGATTAATAATAATAATAATATCATATCAAAAACGCATCCAACTTTGCATACATATAAAAATATACTACTACATACATACGGTCGTATGTTTTGTACAGCAAGGTCTTTATTGCTGGCATACAAACACATCTCTCTCCTTCCACACTATATTATTTCTCTGTTGCTGTGCAAGAAATCTATCTCTATTACTTTACAAAAGTACACAACACAAAGAAAATTTGTTTTTCCATATATATAAATATATACATGTAGTTTATTTACGCAGCTATTCTTAATATATATAGAGTGTATACTGTATTTCCACATATCCTTTAACCCTTTCGTTAGGATTCCTTCCATTGGACAAGTGAAATAGAAGCTCGTTGAGGATTGGACTAAGAAAAGTGAACACGATGCACACTTGCACATCTCATCATCATCATCATCATTTATCATTATCTTACTCACGTTTTTAAATCCTCCACATATGTAGGTATAGTATATTATATGTATCACCATATTCAACCGATTCCCCACAATAATAACAGCATGATGTAGTATGCATCTACATATATATAATATACAATAATACCTTGTGCCATAA
>JAHZNC010005243.1:0-11134 GCA_027744095.1 Zhuqinia jingwanae | reverse complement strand
ACCAAGACCAAGTGTCATTTCTTGAATGTTAAAATAGCATTAAAAATAAAGATATAATAAGCATCTTTTGTTGTTATTCTAGTAACGCGTTGTATTGCTCGCAGTGCTTATACATACTTATGCATTGTAGTCCGCACGTAAGCTTAAAGGATTTTCAAGAGTATGAATGATGAGAGTGGTTTTTATTTTTTTATTTTTTTTTTGGTGTGATAAGACCAGTTCCCTGATTTTCTGAATACTAACATCACGGTTTATTATTAAAGCTTCGCTCTGATTACTACTGCCCCTACAAACATAAATACTTGCGATATACGCACTCTTTTTTGGTTAAACTAATCTGATAATGAACATGTATTATTGCAAATAAATATTACTACCTTAGCCATTATCCTTTTTGATGTACTGACAACTAATATTGTAGGTATTTCCCAGAGTTAAATTCTTGAGAGAGAGGTGTGAGATATGAGAGCAGAGTTCTTTAAAAAATTTGAATGAGTAAGTTTTATGTGCAAAAAAAGCAAGGCAGATCCACGCCATGCACATCATAACATAAAAACATGTATGCTTACATGCTCTGATCATTACTGGCTTCTCGTTTGTAAAACTACTTTTGATGATCAAGTGGTGAATTGAATATGTGGACGTGGATGATAGCAATATAAAAGCAGGTTATTTTTCCTCTTTGAACCATCCTTTTTGTATTTTTTTTCTGCATGATGGGCTGAGTGTAAAAACATTATTATATAGGTACAGTATTCCCCCGAAGCATGGGACTTTGGTGTGTGATGGTGGTGCACATAATAATAAGAGCATTATGGAGTACAAAAAATATGCAATAAATTTTTAAATTTGATTAAGTAACGGTACACATGGTAGGAATTAAAACGCAATTCTAAAAGGTATGCATACATATACTGCACCCAGCCATATAGTGTAGTAAGCAGTCTGTAAAAACTAAACAAGGGAGGAGGAAAGCAAAAAAAACTATAAAAAAGTAAGTAAGTTATTTATGATGATACCCTTTTACCACTCAAAATCATCATTCAGCGGAATATACCTACTTTATATTTTATGAGATTTTCTGCTTTGTTATAATAAATAAGGCAATTTATTTGAAGTAGACAGAGTAAGATTTTTTTTGTTTGAATGAAGAAAAAAAAGTCTTGGTTTTAGAATAAAAAATACATTAAAACGATTCAGTATAATAGGAAGCGTTTAACTTTATGATTTGGTGACTATGAGTTCACTGATTTGAGTTTATGTAAAAACAAGATGAATCTTTTGAACTTTTTTTCCTCCTGAACGTCTATTAATTTCTTTCTTTTTATTCACCTTACTAAAAAAAGGAGTCAATTTATTAAAAAAAATAGTGGTAAAATTGTATACATTTGAATTAAAAAAGGTTTTGTGAAAGAAGCAGAAAAAAATGTCGTTTCATTAAAAAAAAGTTTTATCGCTAAAATTTGAAGCTTTAAGCTTGATTTTTTAAATGTTGGGTTGAATTCACCTGAAAAATTGGCAATTTTACCGTGAAATGTGTTCTTCTTCACCAAAAAAATGAACAAAAGCGTGTTGCTCTTTGTAATAAAAAAAATAGCATGCATAAATATGCTGCTATGTATGTTGGTGTATGTTGAGTCACTGTGAGAAAATATTTTTTTGTTAAAGGAACGGATCATCATGCAAAAATATAAGAACATTAACGACAACACATAAAAAGCAATGCGCACCCAAGAAGTGAAGAGTATGCTACTCACAATTTAATCAGTTACTATAAAGCTTACGTCACTATATAATATTCTAGAATGGTTAGATTAATGACTTTAATAAAAAACGTTTAATAAATTACCACAAGAGGAAGGGCAAGTCGAAAGTTCCTTCCCATGAAATATAAATTATTTTGAATAACTGATGTGTTCAGCAGTTGTGGTGGTGTGGTAACAACTTTTTTTTATGATGCATGCATCAGCATCATTGTAGCAAAAAAAATTCGACATAACATGATTTAAGGGTTTGTCAACTGGGAGATTATGATAGGGTTGCAGAAATCAGTGACCATGTAAAAAGAAAAGAAATTGATTTATCATTAATCTGCGCTTTGGAGAGTTCAAGCGTGATCCTGTTGCTTGTAACTGTTTGGTTTGGTAAATATGAGTATTTAGGAGGATTTTTTTTTCAAACCATGACCGATCAGTAAACATTACAATGGGTGATGTTTATTGTTTAGGGATACAGCATATAAGCAGGCAACTCTAGAAGCCATCTTTGCGAATCAGACTTGAGTTAACTAACAAAAAAAATAGAAAGCGACCGGGGTTAACGTTGTGGTGTGAATTTGACAGATCTATGGCATTAAAAATATAGATCAAACTTTTCTTCTTCTTTTTTTAAATGAAATAATGCAACAAAAAATCCGTCATCCTCAATAATTTTGACGAAGCGAAAGGGCATCTTCGTGATAGGTGCATAATATAATATTAAACTGAAACTAAAGTTTATAAAAAAAGTATCGATCATGCTATTATTATATTAATCATGTCACTTGTTATAATATTTTATATATCATTTTTGATCACGAACTGATCTAATAAGTAGGTATATAACGGCGCATGTAGATAAATCCTACATTAAAATCAATGTGATGATACCGTCACGTTTCTTCTTCTTCTTTTTTTGACTATCTTGACTTGAATTGAAAGATTATCCCAGTTTGATCCAGATTTTTAAAAAGAGTACAAAAGCCAACACGTGTGCTATCTTTGTAGGTATATCATTTTTTTTTGTCTTGTTGTGTTGCTCACTATTGGTTTCGGTTTCGCAGACAAAAGGCAAAAATTGCGTGCAATTTTCCTGGTGCACGAGTTTTTATACCTTGTTTAATGCTTGGAAGGAGATGAATGACTATCCTTTCTTCTTATTCTTCCTTTTTGCCTGATTACCTATGTATCTCTTAAGAAGGATTGCATTAACAAAGGTTAAAAATTCATCTTTGCCGTGTGTTAACAATAAAAGTGCCATGTTACTTTCAATCAAAGTATGTATACAAATAATGTAATCATATACATAAATGACCCGGCGGCTTATGCATTTCCCAATAAGCACAATATCTCTATTTTTAACTTTGAAATCACGGTGTAGCCATTATTGAATATTGCAATAGATTTTTTTATTCCTACTTGACGACTTTTAGTTTGCTCAATAGTATACGCATCGTCCTAATGCATTTTTCATGAGATTGTACAAAACCTTTTTCTTCTTTCAGTTCTCCGCCAAAAAGTTTGTATACTTAACGTAAGCACTGCACTACAACTGCCTACAGAAAAGAAGAAAAAAAGATAATAAAAGTGATATTGTGTGCGCGCAAAGTACAATGCAAAATATGCCCACGCAAGGAATAAATCCAAATAACAAACAGACATGATATCGGTATCATCATAATAATAACAATAATAGCTCTCTCTCTCTCTCTCTCTCTCTCTCTCTCTTTCTTTCTGTTAGTATTTCAAAAGAGTCCATGTTACAAATGACAAACACGAGTTATTGTTTGATGATGCAGATTATTACGATACCATTATCCTGCCAGCTTTACTGACATCTTTTTAGTAATTCAGCCTTCCTATCTCTGTGTCTTGACTTAGCAGAGAGTATTGTATTTAACCACCCCTTTTACCAACAGACCTTTAAAAAACCATCATCCACAGCAAACAAACACATAATATTTATACAATTCAAAAAATTACCTTGTACGGACATACAGAAGACGATGTCGAAATATATACTCTTTTTTTAGAAAAAAAAATCATACCTCACGACAAACCAAGCAGCATGCATGTCGTTAAAAATGCTATTATTATAATTCAATGACGATAATATTATTCCTTCACTTTAAGTCTACACACACTGCATTTGCTGCACTACAGCAATTACTACTACGACTGTGATATGTTGATGTGAGATATGCACTTTCGCACTTGAGTAGTGTACGAACAATCAACCAACTCCTTTTCATCCATCCATCTATTTGACAAATACGTTAATAATAATACAAGGTTGAGGCTCTACCGCTGGGAGTACGTGTATTTTGATAGCTTAAAACAGCAATAACATGTCAATTTTGAAAGTGGTGTTGTTAGGATATATATTTTTGGAGTTTAAAGAGTAAAAGGAAATGCGATATTATTTGATGGGATTGCTGATGCTTGCACACTGCTAAGCAACTGTTCAAGTAGTACAAGAGCATTTTAACAATCAAAAATGGTAATTCAGTGAGAGACGAGAAGAGACCATGCTGGGTTTTTTTACTTGACGCTTTATACATGACTGATAACGTGCTAACAAACCGTTGTAGTGTGAAATATATGCTGTTACCGTTTTACGAGAATACAAAATATACGATGATCGACAATGAGAAATTTTTAGTGCATTTTAAAAAGCGTTTCTCTCCTTGAAGGATAATAAACGTTTCTTCATACAACAACACTGCATTGTTGACAAATAACCCTTAAAAAATTAGTTGTCTATATTGTGTAGTTTTTTTTGTGTGTGTTGTGGTAGTAGTGTTATTTTTGGGTGTCATTCGATCCACCACACCATCACCAAATAAATGACTTATTCATGTACTTATTATTATTGTGTAGGTATTTATATGTATAACCGTTGTTCCTGATGGAAGTGGAAAGAAGGAAAGTTTTTTTCAGTCCTGCGGTGCGGTGAATGTTGTTGACAAAAAGGTTCAAGTCAATAATATACTTACATGCATTATGAATAGTTCAGTTTCACTTTTCCTTTCTCAATTTTTTTTTATTCAATGCATTTATTTATTTTGTTTTATTGCTTAAACACTTTTAAAGCGCAATTTTTGCAATTTTAGTCTCCGTGTATAATTTGTCACGCTTCTGTGAGCTGTGAATTTATATGTATAATGGTTCAAAGTTCAAAAAGGAGAAAATGTTAACGACACTTTGCCCACTACAGTTTTAAATTTGAGGATTAAAAAAAATTAAAGAAGATACAACGCAAAAACATGAACATCACGAATGAAAAAAAAATTGTACAAGAAAATTATTGCGGAGAGAGACGTGTTCAAGAATATTTTTGTGGTGGACTACCGGGTGTATATAGGATGTCATTTTGGTATTACATATTATTACCAATGTTCCATTGTTGTCACAATCGCGAAAGATATTAAAAAAACAATGCAAGATGCTTTGGTAAAAGTTATACATGTGCATGTACCTACATTTGTACATTTGCTTCGTTTGCATAATATCTGTTCGTGCGTGCGTGCTTGCGTTTTTCTTCTTCCTTGAACATGAATATCCCTGTACTTTCGATCCAACAACACAGAAAGTACAAATCTGAAACGGTTAATTACAACCCATTCGTTTTTCTCACACGCATGTGTGTTTTTTTTACAAAGCGCATTTCCGTTTCTTATTGTGCGAAGAAAGTGCGTGTCTCCTGGTAGTAATCGTAATAATCATCCCATCAACGTGTGATGTTGAATACAGATTTACAGTATTCTTATTTGATTTCATAGGAGTAGTTTACAAGACAACTCGTCGAAGTTTTGCTATTTTTACCGAATTTCTTATACAAATTCATTTATTTTGGCATTTTATGCATGTTCGTCTGAATATCATGTAATCCATGAAAGAGATACTACCTAAATTCGTTACAAACTTGTAAAACCAAATTCAAGAAATTATAGGGTTAGCTTACAGAAAGTTACATGGCTGCAAAATACATAGCGGTAAAATCTTTAACAAGGAAAGAGCTAGATTCTTGTTTGAAAAAAAACTGCTTGCCCAGCGTAATCAAACGATGTGATTGGTAGTGAGGTGATTAGTTTTGGAACTTCATGGATTGGAATCACAATAATAAATCTCCATTAGTACTGTTGGGTAATGCCAACTATTTTTTTAAACGAAGTCATCGCCCTTCCTCTTACTTCATCATATATTGCATTGCTTGCTCACACTTTTTTTGTATGTGAATTAACGACTGTTTATGATGTAATGCAAAATTAATTCTTTTTATGGTTTTCTCTGAGTATTTGCTGATTTTCAAACTCTGTCCAGTCAAGCAATATAGTATTGCAGCTGTTGTTGTTGTTGTTGTAATGCAATATGCTCGTAATAAAAGGAGGAAAATACTAATTGGCTCGAAGCGATAATGAAATGATTTTTTTTACAAGGTCTTCCTTTTGCACATAAAAAACGTTCGGTGTAAGCATGTACGTTTTTTTTTGCATTGTCTGAACTGCATGTCGTCGTATCTTAATCATTCACAGTTGAATGGACTTGTAAAACAAGCTTCATATATAAAAAAACAACTACACACAATGCATCGGTAAATCATCATGAGTACATAACTTTTACTTTAAGAGCTGTTATTATTACGTAAGAAAAACGTGGAAAAATGGAAAATAAAAGGGAATAAAAAATAGGGACCACTTGTTGAAAGGTAGTCATCATTTTCTGATATTTTTACAAGTTGCCATATCCTCCCTCTCTCACTGTATAAGCCACGTTTACATACATCATCATCATCATCATCATCAAAGTTTGAAGTTATTATGCGACTCGGATATAAGTATAAATGCACAAAATAATGCAACGAAATAAATTAACTTGGCTAATGTAATAATAAACAAAAAAGAAAGAAAAATACAAAATGAAAAGAGGAGGAGAGACTATTCACTAAACTGTGTGGTTTCCTTTTAAAACTCACAATTTTTTTTTTTACCGTAGCGATCATTTTACATAATATGTAAACCAGCGGTATTAGAAGTACACAGAAAAACGTTACATCATCCAACCTAATATTTTTGTGCGTTTATGTATATACCACCACAACAACTACCACTATCAGCATTGTCATCATCATCATCATAGATCATTACTTTGGTAGCCACTGACTTACCACCATATCACCATCACCACCTACGCCACAAATTGCAATTTTTTTTTACCAACAAACATATACATGTAAGTTGTATATTACCCTCACGGGAAAGTAGTTGTCGTTAAAGCCCTCTCTTGTCGGTTTAGACTTGGTTAATTTTTAAGGAAGTGGGAAAGAATTTGCCTGGGAATTTGGGTATTCAGTTCTCACGAGTGTATGATAAAAACCGGAACACTGAAGTATAGCAGACTTGTAGTAGTACTTTTTTTAGCCTGTGTATTATAGCACCAGAAAGTTCCTATTTCATATTTATTACATAGCCAACAAAAACCAGACAAGTATAGACCACCATCACCGGAACAAGAAAATGTACTTAATTGCATTTTTTTTCCAAGGGAGAAATAAAAACATGCTTGTAACTTTGTTTTATGTTTTAAGTTAATCCACTTACTTAGGTGAACCCACTATACTGCTCATACTCATATTCTACGCTACGTTTTTTCTGTTGCTATCTTTCTTCGTTTCTTTGTGTTTGTATCCTTTTTAATGCGGTTAAAAAAAATAATTTTTTGATTTGATTTATCAATCAGGTCCGTTAACCAAGAACCACGTAAAAGACTTCCAACAACAGTAAAATATATGTATATATACATTTTAGTGGTTTTTACGTAGTTTATTATCGTGTAATACAAAAAAAATTCTTTTAAAAATGAGTTCAAATATTTTTTTCCTGTGCAAAGTTGAATTTTTTTTAAACAAGTGATATAATAATGTGTGTGTAATTCATACCTGTAATGTAATACATATCTACTTACCTGTGTGCACTTATTTTTAACAATAATTTTATCTGTTATTGTTTGGGCGTGAGTATATAGTTCTTTGTTGTTCTCTGTAAAGTTTTGCCGGAGAGAGAGAGAGGCGGAAGGATGATTTCCGTTTTGTCTTTGATGGGATATGATGATGATCAATGGCGATTATTGGTATAAATAGTGCTTCCTTTTCTTCCTTCTTGTTTTTCATAATCTTTCGCATCATGATTCTTACAATTGTGCAATATTTTAATAACATGTATGTTTATTTACCTAAATATAAATAACTTCAATGCATAATGTGTTGTGTATGTTTTTAAAAAAAGGTTTCGACATTATGATAAAAAAATTTTTTTAACGTACCTATTGTACACGAACACGCACGAATCAAATATATTTTTATTACTATTATTATTATCATCATCATCATCATCATCATCGTATGATTTGTATATTATGCAGTCTCTGTAAATCGTGTACTCGTTTGTTCAACAGAGTTTGAGACATCTTCATTTAGATTAGCAAAATAATAAAAGCATGTTGCGTTATAGGGATGGTACATATATTGCAAAACTTACTTTTAGATAGAACGCAAACTTTAGTACTATTCAGGTTTTTCATCGATTATCGATACAACATGTTGTGTTGTGATATGAATGTTATACATAATTCGTTAATACGAAGCATAACCTCAGGTAACACGCAATTTGCTTCTGATGATTACGAGTTATGTATTATTCTCGTATACAAAAAAAGTTGTAGTAGACATAGTCATCATCGATGTAAATGGAAATATGAAATTAAATTGTGCTGGTTTTCGTTAAATATAAAAATCATAATCACCAGATAGGTAGCTAATTATTAGCAGTCATGTGTAACTTCGCGCCTTCAAGCCCTTTTACTAATCAATTTGATGTATGTATGTACCAACGAGTACATCGCGGTAATTATTGATGCTCCTCCACATTAGCTGTGGTTAGGTATACTTCCTTCCGTGCGAGTAGAGCAATCTCAGATGATGATCAACAGTTTACTCAAATCTACATTTAGCATCGTGTATATCAAATGAAATCATTTTTGTGTTAATGAAATATGTATGTGTATATGGTTATCAAAATGCCTCGGACCATAATGATATAAGATGTCAGAAAGTATGCTGTAAGAAATTATTATGAAAGGAAATAAACATTAAAAAACATCTGAAGGCGAGACCTGCAACGAGTGCATTCATGCAATCAAAGTTTAGAAATATAGGAAGATCCTTTTTTTAGTAGTCGCTTACCAATAATTTCAAAAGTGCACTCAAAACTTCTTCCGGACAGGTTTTTTTTATAAATGTAAATAGTATAGAAGTGGAACTGCAAATCCCTTTAAGTTGGACACGAGTAATTACTAGTAAGTAGACCGCACGGCAAATAATTGCTTTTATTTATTTAAAAAAACTCAAGTAAACTCCTTGGTAAAATATTTAACGTGTTTATGTCAAAACTCCCTTTAGATCCCGTATTACTAGTATTTGTAAAAGTATTTCATTCATCATTTTGTCTTCAACTCAGCATCCATTCTTTTTTTTGAATTAGCTCTGCGAAATTGAAATTTGTAATATTAATTTAACAAATAATTCCGTTGTGTGAATCAATAATATATTACCATATATGCTGCTGTGTGTTTTGCTATGCATTAGGATGAGCAAAGCAAACCGATATACCGGAAATGTAAGACCATTACAAAGAAGCGCTGACTTGCTGACAGCAAGAGTTACACGTAAATTACACACATCGCGCATTATTATAATGCTGATTTATGCGCATCAGGTCCATACTACTTGTTGTTGTTTTTTTTACTTGTAGTAAACTTCTGTACAAGAACAACAGTTTGTAGTTTTGTATCCATGTATGTTTTAAACCATTTAATTTCTTCATTATTCCTTTCGCTAAATTATCACGGCAGGTGCGAAAGCTTGAACTGAAATGAGTGAGTCCTATTGTTTGAATATTGAAACGATTTTTTTTGCCGTTGTTGCTCATCATCATTAACAGTTATTTATGAGAAAAGGTTTGTAAAGCAGAGATCGTGCATCACATCAGGCTGCTTACATATCACGTCAAGGGATTCACTAATGTAAACAATATAATGAATGAATTTTCTATTTATCAAACAGTAATACATACAAAAAAAATTTGGTTCCGCTTCAAATACACAAGCCATTCATTATTATTATCAAAGTTTAAAATGCTGCTCAAATCATTCCCTATTCCCAAGAAGTGGTTTTGCACATTTTTTTTGTACAGGTACGTAAAAAAGCAGATATTTTTCACGTTTCATCAATTTAAATGGTTTTTTAAGCGTATTTACATATACACACAAGAGCACGCACAGCAGTTGTCATATTGTAAACAAAATAAATAATGTGATAACGGTAAACACTTACACTAATTTATTTTGAATTCTTTTTTTACAAGCTATGTATGAGCAAAAGAGCAATCTGTCAATTCAGGCTAGTTTTGCGGCTTTTTCCATTTGTGCAAACAAAAGTCATGAGTCATGAAAGCATGCATGGGATGGCGATGATGAACATGATTCTCATCATGAATCTCTGGTTAATACTACTATTTGTACTTACTATACTACACATTGTTCCATCCATCCTTTAAGCAGGTGAATAAAATAGCGTGAAGTGAGTTTCATCAAGCATGCATGCATCATACAATTGACAATTCTTTTAAACCAAAAGTTAAACTTAAAATCAGCCTGTCATCATCTGCCTTTTTAACTTTTTGTTTTGTTAACCACATCTCAATCTCATTACATTGTGTTTGAGTCTTATTTATTAACCAACCTTAAAACCACATTACTATTACAATAATAATAATAAATACATAAAAATGTGATGATGTGACAATTACTTAACTCCTTACGATTATCTAAATATTCAAAAAGAAATTACAATGGATTTAAAAAAAGGACTACTACACACTTGAGATGAAGTTGCCGTTTAAAAAGAAGAAAAACAGGGTCACGACATAACTACTTATCGAACACACTTATTTACATTGTTTTGCGATGATGATTGTGACTGACTTCAACTACACATAAAACTTAAGTTTTTTTTGCTCATTCTTTTTTTAATACGTTTAAATATTTTTCTGATTAGCGCACTTCATCTTTTTGTCTTCTTAATACTACTACACTCTGCATCGATGATGATGATGATCATCATCATGATTATTCATACGTCTGTTTGGTCGTCGTGGTCCGCTTCTCTTCCTTGTTTTTAAATATTACCAACAGTAATAACTATACTACATCTCTTGGGTTATCCTCTTAATCCATCGTAACCAACTTATCTTTGCATAATCAAACATGACGCCTTTCATATCTGTCATCACATCACTTCATCACATAACTTTTTTCGTCCA
>JAHZNC010005242.1:0-16428 GCA_027744095.1 Zhuqinia jingwanae | reverse complement strand
GTAGTAGTAGTAGTAGTAGTACTGATGTGATGATATCATCAGAAGAAAACCACAAAGCAAAAAAAAACTTCAACTTTATTTCTTTAGAACTACCATGTTAAAAAAATCTAAAAACACAACATCCAATAAACGCTCGCGTTTGTAATACATGCATAGAAAGAAAAGAAAAACAAATTTTTATGATGCATGCTTTTTATTACCCTCACATGTTCATTTTTTTAGCAAGCAAAACCACACTCTTATGTACAACCATTATGTCGTACAGATATGCATACAACTTTCCATGTAATTTCTATCATACCGATTTTCGCTTTCTTGCTCACATACTGGAACTGGCTTCCATCAAAACGGGCACACAAGTACCTTAAGATGAAGGGCTAGAGCTGTATTAATTTTTCATCCCAATCTAATAATCTACTCCGTTTTGGGTGTTTGACATTCAATTAAATCGGATGTACCATAATAGCTTATTTTAAACGACCATAATATAATTAAGGTATGAAGTGACATTTATTGACACGATTAGATGCATTACGGCGTATACAAGGAATATTTGATTTTCTACATAGAATAATATTATTGACTATTTGTGCATTTTTAAATCAGAAAAATTTAGCCATGGCCAAAAATTTCCAATAATGGGTTCATAATCTCATGATGTGACGTGGCAGCTTTGGTGATGCATTGATTTGTACACGAGCAATTACTTTTATTACTTTTACTGGAATCCATGCTAATTATAACCAATTGAATCATTTATTATTATTCAACTTATCAAAAAGTTATGTTACAAGAAATAATAACAAATCGATCAAAATCTTCTCTCTTTTTTGCCGACAAACGATGTTCCCTGTCTCATTGTTGGCTGCTATCAGTATCACATGTTAACTTTTGATTGACATGTCCTCATTCTCTCTCTCTTTCTCCTTTCGTGTTACTCAACAATCATATTTATATGTAAAAAATAAGTGAGTTCATCATCATGGGTTATGCTGGAAAATTGTACCAAATAATGTCAGTAGTCAGCGAAAACACATAAATGTACAATCCCAGTAAAGTGTACATCAATGTTTACATCTTATTTGGCTGTTTGTGATGAATGAATGACTTGACTCAACACGTGTTGTAAAACGCGGAATATTGACTAATGTTAACACAAATTAAAAATTTCAATCTCTTTTTGGGGGGGATATTTCATAATTATGTCAATCAACCTCCAATATTTATTCATTTAACTTTGATCGGGAACTCTTTGAACTTTTTTTTTAAAATACAATTACACATATCGCATTCGATGATGATAACTCGAGAGAGAGAGAAAAAAATCAATAATATTCCTCTTATCTAACCCGATTACATTGAACACCACAATTACATTTTGTTCAACATTATCAATCGACACAAATAATAAGCCAATCAATATCCTCTTTCAATTTCCCCGTCGGGAAAACATCAAAGTAGCTCAAAACGCCAATTATATGTACCCATTGTGCAACATATCACGCCTGTGTAAAACGCAGAAAAAAGTGATTTTGCAAAAAAATACATTTATAAAAGGTTCACGATACTAGGCCAAATAGCATATTGTGTGTTATAAGTTGTAACAATAATTATATTGCCATTGTACAACTATCTATCCATGTATTTACCAAAGATAACTTCAATATTTAATGGCATATTTTATCTATCAAGTCAAGCTCAAACCTCAAAAATAAAATACAAGCTATGATAACTGACTGAATCTGAATAAAACATTAACAAGCTAATCATCCTGCTATGCTGCTGCTGCTGCTGATCATGATCATACTACATACTACTCTATACCTGAATTATGTTGGATCATGAATTTTTGAGTGTGCAAACACTAATTCTTTATTGATGGCACAGTTTTGTCGTTCTTTGCCGTTTTTTTGCTTCTGCCACTCAAGCAAATTAATAATCAATCAATGATGCCGTCAATTTCCACTCACTCAACAAGCCTGTTTTTTCCCATCAGCATTTTGTTTTGCTTTTCATGCAATTCTGACGACGAAGCTGTCTGCCTGGTAGTATTGTCGTCCCTCGTCTTGCGGCATGACAACACACAAACATTATCAATATTGCATTAACATAGTGCTAATAGCTCTCAAAGAAAAAAATAAAGTAAGTCACAACATGATCAAACGTTATCATTACCCCCATTCAATGAAAAATATGAATAAACCTGTTTATAACCTGATATAAGTAAATACCGAAAGTGCATTGATTCAAGATAAAACTTAAAAAATTCAGAATCGGTAAAAAATACCTGGACTAAATTTTTCCATTTGATGATTTACATACCCCGAGTTAATGGACGCTATTTTACCTTCTTCGACCGTAAAATTTTGTGCAAAAAATAAATTTTAAGTGGCGTTAATTTTATGGCATTTTTATCGCAAACTAATATATCTAATTACACTTGGGATTAGAAGCGATGATTTTGAGCGAAATATGATCTAGTCCTGAATAAATACACCTTGATAGATATATTTAAAAAAAAAACAAGGACCGACCGACCGACAAACATTGCATTTTTATTAACTAGCTCACATATCAAAATTTTCGGTGGTTAACAAAATACCTTTTTTACCATTAAAAATCAATACACTTTGAAACAATCAAGTCAGTTTTGTTATTGGGGTAAATTGATGCTTGAGGTGGAGATACTTATTATTATGTACTATGCACTTTATATCCAATCATACAGTAATAACATATTATATTATCATAATGTCTAGTGTTTGTTCTTTATGTCGTGATTGCTGATACTGAGAACAAACTGTAGTGTATAATGTACCTTACATTAACTTTTTCTGCTTGACACTATGTGTGTTTATATATATTGATAAAAAAAGAGTATTTATGCCATACTATTTACACACTAAACTAGTGACCATTTGGTCAGTCGTACAAATGTGAGCTTTGATGTTTGCTTTGATCCGTAAAAAAATGGAGAGAGAAGGACAGCAGATGACAATGACAATATTTTGATGTTGTTTTTTCTTATCATTTCTTACATGGACTGAATAAGAGAGATGCATTATAAATTAGTAGTAGAGACACACATGATGGGAGTATGTAGTAATAAATGCACAAAAACATATTGTATATGTCGAATGTTCATTGTGTCGGTCGGTATGCCTGTGTGTGATGTGATATAGAGATATTGGTTATTATTTGTCACCTGAAAAAAAGTAGGATTTCTCAATCGAATATTAACAATGTTTGCGATAAAACCTCTTCATCTTCGTGAATGAGAGCCGGCGAGTAGGAAAAAAGAGACCGACAGCTTAGGAAAGTGTTTGACTAAGGCTTAAAAAATGAAAGTGGAAAGTATAAATCAATGAAGATAAACAAAATTATAATAATATAATCAGGTGTATATATATTGTTAAGTAGTCACTCAGACAGTACCGTACACAATTATTGTAATATAATGTATATGTATATAAATTAAATCTGGGTAGGTAGATTAGGTATGTATGATGCGTTATTATATTATTTATTTTGTACAACTTACTTTGTCGCAAGAGATTTTGCCGACTATTTAAACAGGTGGTGGTGGTACTGCGGCAATGTGTCCACAGGCAATAATGCAATAAAGTAATTTTCTATGTAAAGTTTTTTTTTGTTCTCTCAAAGAAAACTTATTTTGTTTACTGCATTATTGCATACAATGAATTGGCAAACATGGTGGTAACGTAATAATATGACAATATTTACAGTATTTAAAATAAGTTAACAAGAGAAATGCACTTTTGCAAAATGACTTGGAAGCGTTTTTTACATGGTACACAATATTTCAAAAGAAAATGGTTCAGGTATGTATTTTATATACAAATGATTAGGAGTGGTGTGGTATTGCCGTATGGTCATGGAATCATCATCATCATCGTCGTGGTCGTCGTCGTCGTCGTCGTCATCTGCTGAGAAAAAGATATCAAGCACTTCATCTCGCAGACAATCACAATGGGATACCGGTACCAGTGACCCCCACGACATCGGAATCCTCGTCGAATGACAAAAACGTTTAGACTGTGTGGTAGTTCCAAATTCCAAAACAATGAGTTAACTAAAAGAATGCATGCATGTACAAACATTTGTATATGAGTTCCTCTGTAATTTTGTCAGTTATGAAAACAATGAGGATGTATAGGATTGTTTCAATCTGAAATGAACCGAACAAAATTAATTTTAGTGTATATTTTAAAGCTTTGCGGAAGATATGATGAGTATATGATGAATGAATATGTTTTGTACACAATATTTAAACACCTACAAAATACATTAGGTATAAATTAATGCATGTGCAGTTGCAAATTAAACTTAAAGCTTAAAAAAATCTATTCTGATTACCGTATTTTAGCAACTTTTAATTATCAACTTTAAACAATTATCCAAATAATAAATATTACTGTCCAATTCAGTGCTCTTTCCACATTGGGTTACAGCTGTTCCTTCCGCGTTCATCTCAAATCAGAAAGATGAGATGTGCATATTGTTTTTAAAAAAATGAAGACGTTTCCCTCTGAAACATATGAACATCCTCATCATATCTCCAGGTACCAAATATAAAATGTGAGTGAATGGAAAAAAGTGAATGGAAACACAAACTTTCGTATTTTTGCTTCCTAAATAACCGAAACTTCCTCCAGGACAAAAACGAAGCTTGTATTTATGACTCTATATGTCATATAGATATATATATAGGATGCCCCAAGCTGAATTTCAAAAAAGGATGATGTTTTATTTTACTGCTGACATTGCCTATATATTTTTTTGATAACCTGTCTCTGTCTACATGTTAACCCAAAAAAATGCTCAAATTTTTTTCCTAAAAAAGTAAATGTATCAAGTAAACTTTATACTCGGACGGTCAACGGATGACCCTTTTTGGAACTTTTTTCTCCTTTTTTGAACTAACTCCTTTTTTTACTCTTCATTTCAAAATCTTGGGGTTTTTTCCGTCGAAACAAAAACTGCCACCAAGAAGACAGGCCTGCTTATAGCATACTTATAAATCATGCATGTAATTCATCTTTCACTTCTACACTTGGTAAATAAAAAAATATATACATCAACTTACAACAACATAAATCCAACAAAACAAACATTTTGCCTCATTATAATTACAAGTAAAAGTTCTCTACTCCGTTGCAAAAAAACATATATATTCTCATTCTTTTTATAATCTCCTATAGGAAATGTAGTGCAAGGGAAAATATCAAGAATATTGCTTGTTCCCCGCATAATCTGCCTACAAACAAGAGGCAGCAGCACCGCTCAAAACACACACTAGTGCAGTATGTGCAGTACACATTTTTTTTGTATAAAGTTGAGTTGAGTATAATTGCTTGTACAAGAACAAGAAAAAAGTACACACAAGTAAAATTTATTAGAAAATCTCATTGTTTAGACAAGCTAGTCTTTCATTCTATCTCCTATTTTTTCCAAAGCATATCTTGAAAACAAAAACATATAAAAGCACCTACATACATAGGTACTCACAATAAAACGCATGATTTATTGCACAACGCCATAATAATATAATAATACACTCTTTTTACTTTACAAAAAGATAGTATTATTATTATTATTGCAAATCTTAATCTATCTTGCTATCTGAAAGAATGGCGGGATTTATCTTTGTATGTTGATAAATTAGAGTGGATTAATCAAAGACATTTTTCTGCTCTTTTAATAATAAATAAATGATAAATGAGGAGTTTTTTTCTTGTATTGTATTTGTAGCTCCAGAGATAATAACTTTATATTTTTTATTTAAAACTCATTAATACCTGTCATTTATCTTTATTATTTTATTAATAATAAAAAAATGCAGTAGTTTACAATATACTTTAACGTATAATATCATCACTGCCTATATGATGATGCGCAAAGACCATTATCTACAACAAACTTAGTATTATTTATGCCGCCTGTTTATTTTTGATACGCCGTGACAATTACACAGATTTTTACAGAAAAGAAAACATACATTGAACATTGTTAATTAGCTAAAATCCTGCACATTTTTTCCTCTTTTTTTGCCAATCATACCCCATACTGTGTGTAGTCATACCCAAAAGGAGTAAGGAGGTATATATAACAAGTATAAAGGATAAGATGATACACACATTTTTTTTATAAAAAATAAATACTACCTACATACGTAGTATGTAGATATCTCAACAAGTTTGAAACATAACTGATTTGATTATGATGATGATGTTGATGATGATGATGCGTTGGACGGTAAATAGTAAATGGCTAACTTTAAATGTTTCTCATTAAAATCAACATTTTTGTGATATGCTTGTATAATGATCAAATGCACGCAGTATATATAAACTTTAGAGCGACTGTTACAAAAAAAACTACTGTAGTTACTCTCTCTCTCTCTCTCTTCTCTCTCTTCTCTGCACTTTGTGTAATGTAAACGATGCCAATTCAAGCAATAACGAAAAATATATCTCTCCGACACTGCAGCAGCAAAACCACTTTAGTTGCAGCAGCAGCAGTGGTGCAGCAGCAGCAGACTCTTCTGATGCCCATATTGTTGCTGTCATTATCTGGATAAGACAAAAAAGACAAGTTTTCTTGCCAATAATAACGCAATTTTATCTGCTATTCTCTCCTCTTCTATCCATTTCATTCTTGTTATTTTTTTTCTCTACTCACTTCAATCGAATAACATGCCTTGTTGTGACTGCGTTCAAAAGGGCTTAAAAATAAATTACAAACTGAATATTTTATCATCAACAACAACCGCAGACCTATAGAGAGAGAGAGAGGCAGTTATACTAACTGTTTGTATCCCTGTAATATTGACACACACACACACAATCATTTCATTGTGTATACCTACTTAGGTATATATGTTTGCTTTTTATACCGTATTTAGAATATTATCTTGAAATAAACATGCAGTTATTTTGCCGGCTCTTTGAGTAAAATGGCAAAGAAAAGGAGATACTTATCTTTTTAAAAAATTGCATTTTCTTGATTACTTTTTTTTATATAGTGATTTAAGAAAATGGCTTTAGCCTCATGCTGTCTGCCTGCATGATATTACACTTTACTCGACACTTTGAATTGAATTCTCTTCACGATCATCATTATCATCATGGGATATGATTATGGTGATCCACTTTCATTAGAATATATATATATAAACGTCTTTATAGTAGTGGCCTCTTATAGCATTTCTTTTATCCTTATTTATAACTGGCAAGAAGAAGGGAAGACAGCTCAAGAGATAAAAATGAGGGTGCTAATCGCTAATGGCTTTCCAATACACTTTTGTTACTGCTGTTGTTCTTACTTTATTGAAAAAATTTTAGAACAAAAAAATACACTCATCTTCTTTTTCTTTTATTCTTTTAAAAGAGGATCACGTACAAAATAGGTAGCAAAATGCGTAAACTAACATGTGTATCTACTTAATTGAAAACGGGACAAGTTTTTTTCCCTGTGTAATTTTTGTAGTGCTGCTTGCTGCTTGCTGCTGCTCCTTTTACTGCAGTTTTATTTTGTGGTTTGATGAATCAAGTTACAACAATTACGTGTTTTGCAAACACACATGCAGAAAAAAATGCATCATTTTTTTTTGTTTGAGGGAATATTAAAATTGACTCTTTATTGTTGTTGTTGCTGCAATTGCAATTGTTTTCTATTAATATATTTCACACATTTATTTTTTGCTATTCTCCTCTCATTCAAAACAAAATGCCACACACCGATCGCAAAAAATAACACTCAAAAAAATGTTAAGAAGCAAGAGCTGTTATAGTAGTTATTCTTCTCGGTCATTATGCTAATGGCTAATTTACAGGTAATATTGAAAATGCAGTTGTTTTAAAAGCAATTGTAGCCCAAGCAAAAAAAAGAAGATGCAAAGAAAAAAGTAGTACTAGAAGAAGAATAAGAAGTAGTAGAAGTAGTAGTAGCAGTGGAGAGAAGCGGAGCACAACAAAAAAATTGTTATCTTGATGTGACAGGAACTGCTGCTGACATATTGTTATTGCAAAGTAAATGTCATGTTCACCATTTTATCTATTAGTATAATGTATGTATATAATTATAAACATTGTACAAATGCGAGTAGTATGAAATAGGCATGTAGTAGTTGGATATATAGACATGTACATACATATATTATTATTGTATGGCATAAATGAATAAGTTGCAAAGAGACGAAAAAAATAAAAATAATCCTTATTGCCGTGATTTGCATTTGCAAAAAGCCTATTTCACTACCGCAGCACCATCATCATCATCATCGTCACAATCACACCATCACATCACCGTCATCGCGATGTCACTTTGGTTTTAACAAAAAACAAACACAGCGAATAATACAGAAGCAAATGTTACAAAGATAATGTACTTTGTAAAACCTCTGCTTTTTTTCTCTCTCCTTCTTTTGCTCTCTGATTCTGCTGCTGCCTTTCTCATTCTTTCGAGTCATTATCATTATCTCTGTATTTTTTTTCTTTTGTGGCCAAAGCAGAGCAACAACTGTAATATATGCGAAGAGAGAAGAGAAGAGAGAGAGAGAAAAAAAACTTGATTTTTTTCTGAGCTCATTTTCTTTGGCAAAAATCAGTCAGCTTACTTATTCCTTATTCAACAGGATTACTACTTATATATTTTTGTCTGATAAGTAATGATGATGGTTGTGTGTGATTGTGATATGATGTTCTTCTTCTTCTTCTCCTTCTTCTATTTATTGAGCTAAAGCCAGGAAGGAATGTGAATGCGCCAAAGCTTGCAAAGAATTTTATCAACGATCCGAATCTGATGATGATGATAGTTGGTTTGATTTCCTTTCATGATCCATTGTTTTACATGAATGTATGTACATATTATGGTTGGTTGGTGGGCGATGAGTTGAGTACATATCTGCTAAAAAATTACTCTTTGAACATTAAAAAAAAATTTAAAATTTACACACACTTGCTACATAAATATACATATTTTTTCAACTCTCTCTCTCTCTCTCAGAAAAGAACATGCGCCCAGCAAACCACACACACAACACAGAAGAACATTGAACAGAAGCTGAAGTAAACAGTTGGAATATAAATCTATGTAGCTGAAGACAGGTTGGCATTTGTATGATTTTTTTTTCAAGGATAGAAAAAAATAAAATAAATGTATGATGTGAGAACATAATCACCAGCAACATTGGTGAAACCTATTTTTATGAGCAAAAGTACACATTTTTACATTATTGTTCCTTCTTTTATAATAATGATCCCTCCGAACATGTATAAAAATTTGCTACACTACTTTTTTTTATTCTGCTATTATAATGCACATTATATTATGTTTAGTAGTAGCATTAACAAGCATATTAAAAAAATGTGTACGTCATTCATTCTCAGTGTTTGCAAATTCATGCATCACAATTTTTCGCAACTACATTACATACATAAATACATGCATACCTACATTAATACTACATTTTGCCACACACAGATACACAGGCAAAAACAACCAAAAGAACATTTTGATAACAATTACTACTGTTACTACTCTCATATGATGATGCTGATTGAAATGATAAAAAATAAATAAATAATAATAACAAACAATAAAAATTGTCCGTTTGGTTCAACTTCTATTGCATGAAAAGGGTAATAAATAATAATGTCATTTTATAGGTATTTCATCTCGATAATAACAACAAAATATGCAACAATGCCATATTACCAGTGATTATTATATCTGCTTCACATGGTACACTAGATTGTCCTCGTCCATTCATCATTTTCGTTGTCCCACACATAATGAGAGGAAGAAACGGAAAATTAATATTATTTTTTACCCGGTATATCTGAAATATTATGCAATGTATGTATAAAGTCAAAACGTACCAATCATAAGTCCCAAGGTAAATAATACAGATTGATTTTCGCATTATTATTATTATTATTGTAAGTAACTTCAGTAACTTGTACAATTATTAGCATGTTGACATGAGTGTATATAGTAAGTAAACTTGGTATACAAGATTGGGTAATAATAGTACGACGGGACTACTTAGTATTTACAAGTTTTAAGCAGCGATGATGGTACCATTGATACTACTAAAACATCAAGTACTACTACACGTTGGCTTTTCTCTCTGGGTATTTCTTCATTTTCGGTACTAGGTACATGAACATGACGTAGAAAAGTGGTACTAGAGAAGAAGAAGAGAGAGAGAATCTCCATGAGAAAAAGATTTTTTTTGGCGCAGTAGCAAGCAGCGTAAAATGTAAGAAGTCTCCATGATGAACGAACATGCTTACAACAAACACACTTTGTAAGTTTAGTTGTTAGAATAAATCTAGAAATATGTGCATGCTACATACTAGAAGATATGTAACTCTGTCACAAAGTGAACGGAAAAAATATATAGCTGTGTGACTGTAACAAGTCAGGAAAGTCGTAAAAAAACATTTTCCTCCGACTTTTCCGTTTTCCCCGAATTTTATATGTAGAGGTAACAATATTCTACCCGTGCGTCGTATACATACACAAAAAAAAATGTCTATCTTTTTAAAAAAATCTAAAAAGTAGTTTGTTTGTACAGCAAAAAAAAAGAGCAGAAATTGGTGATATGTTGGTTGGTAGTGGTACCTCATTTCATTTCCCATTCCTTCACTTTGTTCCAATGGAAAAAAGTCAAGTGTGTAGGTATGCATGCTTGTATCAATTCTCTCTCCTTTTCTTTCTCTCTCTCTCTCTCTCTCTTTCGAGGAGAAAAAAAGTAATATATTTTTTTGTAATGCAAAATTACTACTACATGCTCCTACCACCAGCAGTACTATTTTTTGGCTCGAGCTTATTCCTCCGGGAAATAATTTCAGGACATATTGATGGAACTTGCTGACTTGTCAGAGCCTGACTCAGCATGAATGTACTATTATTATTATTATTATCATCATCATCATCGTTGTCGTCTTTTTTACTTTATTTTGATCAGGAAAAGTAAACAAGATGAGAAAAGAGAGAGAGAGAAGGGGAAAGGTAAAAAATATTCAGTACCATGCCATGCAAGACCGTAAAAATGCGCCAGGAATGAAGGAATCTGTTCTCGTTTTGTGTCTTTTTATTATTATATTTGTCGCTATTCTTTTTATGTCCCTTGTTGATACTTGATATGTGTGCCTAGCTCCTTTTGTTTTATTTCTTGAAGAGTAATATCATTACTTTTACTATTTTTTGGTAGTAAAAGTTATTTTTGTTGGTGAAAAATTGTTGTTGGTGTTCGGTTCCTATTAACTTTTTTTGTTTGCTTCAAAATTTACAACCGTATGAAGCTCTAGCAAATGTGAAAAATGACGAGTTAGTCAGAATATAATAATAATATCATTAATTTCCCTTGATTTATGTGTTTATGTATTGAGTAATTATTGTCAGTTTAAAGCAGTTTGAACAATAGTAAAGTTTCCAAAATGAAACTTTTTTAAAAGAGCAGCAGCAGTAGCTACAAAATATAAACCTTGCATGATGTCAGGCTGCTGCTTTCGTTCTTGTTGTTGTGTTTGAGTGACAGGAATCGTTGACACTCTAGAGAACTCACAATCAGTTTTGGTGTGCTAGTGATGAAATGGGAAAAGAGAGAAGCAAATAGTGGAAGTGGAATAAAGAAGTAATAAAATGGTGATATGCGGCTTTGGCCTGCTGTTACGAGACAAGAGAGAGAGAAGGCTTTGAAGGAAGAAGATACGACAAGAAAGCCGAGAAGAGCAACAGCAGAAGTAGTAGTAGTAGAGCTTGTACACACACACACACACACACACACACACACACACACACACACAGAGCAACATCAAGTTTTTCTTTTTTAGATTTATCCAAATTGTTTCAAAAGTCTCATTAGGCCAGAGTTTGGCCATTTGCTTTGACATGTTGTACATTTATCAAATGCTCCTCTCCATTTGTCTTCCCTTTAGTTTGACATAGGCTTCACAGGATTACTTTACTTAAATATAACCTTCCTCTCTCTCTCTCTCACTCCAACTCCAACATAAATATATATTTATACATGGAATATATATATATGTATGTACGTATATTACACACATCATTATTGAACTTTGGGCATATTATTATATTCAGTTTAGCTTGTATATAACAGCATGCCCCATTCCTCTGTTTTGTTGAATTGGTCACATCAAGGTTTACCCCTTAGACAAGAGCAAAACCAAGTTTGCTGGTCATCATGATTTATCGTCAAGTCGCCTCTTTTCGCCTTCTCCTGTTCTCACTCGCTGAATTTGCTCCGAAAACACTCAATCTCTCTTGCAGGGTTCCACTTCCACCACTACCAATACCACCACCGCACCAGAGAACCACTACTCACTCTTGTAATCCCCTGGACAAGATGAAGTACTACACACTACACATCTCCACTTGGTTATTTTGTTGTTTTCGGTGTGTTGTAGCCAGCCACAGTGTGAAATATGTGTTTTTTCCGACATATATGCATACACTCACCATAATATACATACTTACATCAACAACAGACATTTATTATATTAAATCCTCAAAATGTGTAAAGTAAACTTATAAAAAGATATTTATAATGCTATTAGACTACTCATACTACAAACAACAAGAGCATCCAGAAGAACAACGCGCTGGCCACAAAATGGAAAAGTAGACAGACCGCGAAAGGTTGCCAATGTTTGGCAATGTGTGACAAGCGTTTCCCTTACAAAAGTATACTTTCATGCTTTTTCCCTATCCATGATCCCTTTTTATTTGTACATTCTCTCTCACTACCATATAATATAATCATTACCATCATTGGGGAAACTTCTCGAAAGAAATCCATCCAAAATACACAAACATACATTCACATTTACAAGTTTGTATACCTATATGCCTTGAAAAATTTACGATTCATTTAGTTAGAGAACCACACACACACACAAAACAAAGGGAACAAAAGCCCAACAAATTTTCTTACTCGACGCCTTTCACCAAACCAAAATTGGATTCATCAACAAACAACAACAACAACATTTGCCATCATCCTTATCATCATCATTCTCATTCTATCCATCCATATAACACAACTTTATTTTTTTGGTACACACACAGTATGGGGTCATTATCGCTTGGGAGTTAATCACAGTGACAATTAGGATTTGGGAAATTGTATTATGTCCCAAATATCTCACTCTCTATTTATCCATATATCCCATACTACCACCACCAAAAACCAAAATAATGCAAATGAGGTGCTTGCCAAAAAAAGATTAATTGAAATAGAGAGAAAGACTGCGATGATGATTCTAACTGCACTACTGCACACAAAAACAATCTATAAAAGACTGAATTTAATGAATGGCTGCTACTGGAATAAGTGCTAATACAAAAGCTCTTTTTTCTGTCTTAACAATATAACGAGCAGGAAAAGCAAAATGTCTTCATAATTATTTTGATAATGCAGAAATGCACAAACAGTCATTTAAAATACATACCTACATCAGAACAAAAAGATAAACAAGAAATTACCAGCAGCAGCAGCCAACTCAGTCATTAAAATAAGTTCAAGAAATATATACATTTGCTACGACATTTACATAGGCTCTGTGTTTTTAGAAAGGGAGGTGGTAGTGGTGGTTCTGTGGTGGAGAAAAAAAAGAGAGCAAAGTGATAGAAATGTTCATCGAGCTAATCATTAAGATTCTTCCCGTTAAATACAAAATGTATACACGTCGTACATCTCGCAGCTGTCAAGTTTAACCAACTTTGGCAGTCACACACAAAAACAACGCAAGTGGTGTGGCATTATTGGGAAACCGACTATTCGGACGACGCTAAAAGGCAATAACACTAAATACTTTAACTGTAAGGGTGAGAGGAGGAGACAGGAGTAAAATCCAAGGAAAAAAATGTTTTTAGACTCTTATGCCATTATTCTACTTTATATAAAGGCATGCATTTAAGGTAGCATAGAACGTATGGGTGGTGGTGGTGGCAGTGACTATGATGAACAGGATGAAGATTTACTGGGGTCCATGCCATTATATAAATATATACACACCATAAAAAAAAATGTATTTTAGTTACATTGCGCTTCTCTCTCTACAAAAATTATGGATATTTTCATTTTCCTCCCTTTTCGAAATGGTCGCGCGTTCCTAAATTAATGTGCAGTTTTTACAGTTTAGTTGCTCATACCAGTTGACACTGGCAATCTATCTAAAAACCTTTTTTTCTTTCTTTTTCTAAATTTCCTTCCTCCTCTTCTTCCATGCCATTTTTTTCTCACTACTACTACTGTATGAATGTAATGTAGGTATGTGTGGTGGAGTAGTGTCAGAGGCTTGTTGCTCTTCCTTAATGGTTGGAAAAAGATATACGTTTTGTTGACGATTAGATTGTCTATCTAGACAAGAAATGAATGGTTTGCTAGTTGGAGTTGATAGTTGTTTTTTCTTGCCTCCCCCAATGTTTTGGAAACTTTTGGGATAATGTATACACACAAACCTATATATTTTCTATTTAACACTCTCTCTTCTCTTTCTCAAAAAAATAAAATGAAAGCTGAAAAGTTGATACAGAAAAAATAAAAATAAATACAACGGTAATAGCAACGACAAACTCCGGGTTTTTTTCTTCTTGTGCTGCTGTTGCAGAGAAGTTGGTATTAACAGCCAAACCAAGAGACCTTAAAGTTAAAAGAAAGGAAAGACAAATGGGAGATAAGATAATTTGTGTGTCTCTCTTGTTTTTTTTTCTTTTTTGGATTCATATGAGAGATAAGAGATCATGTACAGAAAAAAATGTTTACTTTTATATGTGTAGTAAATGTATATGCATTTTTTTTGTACCTACCTACACACATTGCTGCTGCTCTCCTTTTGACACGACACAAAACGAAGACATCATCGCATTTTTACCAGGTTTTTAATGTATGAAATAAGAGGGTTGATAATTCTCCTTGGCTCATGGCTTCATCCTATAAAGCAGAAAATGAAAGTTGTGCCAAAGATATGTATGAATGTATGTAGGTATGATGTCTGTTTTGTGTACATGATGATGATGATGATGATGATGATGATGCCATGAGTGAACTGAGTTAAGAAAACTCAAGCAAAACACACACACTACCACCACACACTCACATGCACACAAGTTTGCTTAAAACTTTTTACGAGAGAGACTTCTCTTGCATAAGACATCTGACAGGATCATGAATTAGCCCGGGGTTAAAAATAAATGTAGTCTGAGTGCGGGGTTGACATTTGCAGGAAAACAGGTGTAAAATTAGTCACTCACATGTGTTGAAATGCTTCTGCACAAATGTAGCAAGTATTAAAAAAAAGCATGTATATTTTTTATACATGTTATAATATGTGTATATTATGTACACACAAAATTATCTACACACGTAGTATTAATATAAATGAATGTGTGTATATTAAAATGTTGTTGCATGAATACATATCAGAAAACATCCCGAAAGTTATTAAGTTAATATGTTTATTTAAAATTCTTTTTTCAATGAGAAATATAGTAATCATTATGTAGAGCATATTGTTGATGAAGGAAAGGAGACTTGAACTCATTAATATCTGTTAGAATTACGATTGCTCTCTTAATCTTGCCACTGCTCTGCTGTTATTACATTTTTCTTACCGCTCAGCTAGCTGTGCACTTCTCTTCTCTCTCTCAAAAGATAATAATGATGCTGACTACTTGACTTTGCCTGCGTATGTACATATGTATGTATGTATGTACGTACCGGTGGTGGTTCTCGTAATTCTACTCCGGTGCTAATGTGAATTTTTCAACGAGTCTTTTATTCATTCAAGCGTGTTGACTACGAGAGAGAGAGAGAGAGAGATGAGAACGAGCTACTTGTACTACTACTCCTATTTTGAGTTAATAATATGAAATTTTTACTTGGATGCTATCTTAATCTTTCATACATAAATATTATATACCTACCTACCAACCTACCTCACTCATCATCATGGAGGAAAAGGGATGGACATTTGAGTTTATGAATACATTATTGTAAAAAAAACTAGTGAAGGTGTAGATATACACACTTCACTGTTTATCTCTGAACATTTGTATCATTCACAAAGTGGAATAAGTCTGCCATTTGTTTGCTGGCGTTGTACGAGAGGGCGTTTTGACAAAGTGTTCAGCTCACGCCAAGTCAACTTGTTCAGATTAACTCTTTTGATTTTATTTAGCCAAGTATTCAATATCCCAAGCACACTACCTACCTTTTACTCCAATTTTATTTTCCTGCTACGAAAAAATGTCGTCGTTTAAACTATATACCTGAAAATTATATACATTCATAACACAAAAAAATAATAATAAGCATGCCATCGTTTTTATACCTGTCGCGGTTTGGAACGCCACCGTTCTTTTTATACATAT
>JAHZNC010005241.1:0-12873 GCA_027744095.1 Zhuqinia jingwanae | reverse complement strand
GTGTATTTGTAAGTACTACAACCACAAGATTTTTACACTTTGAACCATTTCGAAAACTGTGTTGCTGGTTATGTTTATGTTAAAACATGTCAACCAAATATACATGCAAACAAAAAAAAATTATCATAATGATGGTCCTGATTACTACCAGTAGCCGACGCCTTCATACAAAATTTAAAGTTTGGAAATACCGTAATCCAAATTGATAACAACACATAAGATCACATCAGCAATAAACAGGACGTTATCCTCGTGCACGGGAGGAAAAAAGAAGAAGGAAATGTGAAGGTTGACTCCATTCATTATAATGAATGTGCGCAGTATTAATGTAGTAGGTACATTCCAATGTCCTTCTCCGCTTTCTTGACGCTGCTGCAAGTTGCAAATACTTTTCCGGTCATTTTGACAAATTAAAGTAGGCATCATAAAAAGCACAGGAGCATAATATGTAAGAAACTTTTTTATTGTTACTTACTTTTTTGATCCATTTCTCTGCTAGTTGAGAAAATATGCATATATATTTTTTGTTATCATGATTTGTTTTTGTTTTTTCAAGAAATTTAGGTACCTGCGCATACATACTATATATTTTTTATTTTGTTCTGTTGTTGGTCAAACAGAATTAATAAAATGAGCAGACGCGCGAGTGAAATTGTATTGTGTTTTCCTTGCGCAGGTTTAAAGAACGAATAACCTGACGGAAAGGAATTTTTTGTTTCTTATCCATCGTAGATATCTGAAAAAGTTAAAAAATAATATGGCATCAAGCATGTATACTATACATACCTTAAACCTTAACAATTGCGGATGGATATTATGATTATTATTATTATGGATTTTTTTTTGTAATGTGACTACTGTAACTACTTCCACCTTTTATATATGTTTTTCATACTGCGTGTGGACATGCAAGACACGTCAAACATTTTGAAGGTGGGATAAGTCTAAAAAACACACACAAACAAACATATCACATCACATGAGTTTTGTGTGCCTATACAAGTGGGGTTGGCTGTTTTACAAGAATTTCACTCGCTGCACACACACACACACACGCACGTAGAAATAGCGTAATTTTTTTCTGGTGAATTTTTTGATAGGTGCGCGATAAAAAATTTGAAATGAAATTTTGTGTTGTTATCAACAATGTAATATTGGATTTTTTGTTCACAGTTCTCTTTGTGGAATGATGAAATACCGCCTCACACAAGTTATTTGTATACGCGGGGTAGTGGTGGTGGCAGACAAGCTTAAGTAAATACATTACACATGCAAAATAAATATATTATTTTTATTTGTATACATTTTTCATTCCTAAAATACTGAAGGAAAAGAAAAAAGATTGCAAAGAAAAAATTGTAATAATTTTTTTTTCGGCTGGATTCCATGCAGTATGCAGTAGTTATATTGTGTGGTAAGGAGACATGTGGTCAACTTATAAACATGAGAATTTATCATGCAATGAAATGAATATTCCGTCTTCGCTCCTTTTCAGAGAAGAATAGTTTTAAATTCCACTCAGTTTCTTATGGAAGCCGGTGTGCGAGAGAGCACAATATATTTTATTGCTGCTACTCGTCGCTTGAGTAGTTTATGGCATAGCTTACCAAACAGAAGTTACGTACATGAGGGCTCTACTCTATTACTGCAAAAAAAAAAATCTCTCCGCTGACAAATGCGATTTTACGACAATAAAGTCAACAACAATTGCTTTTATTTGCATTAACAATAACAAGATAGATCATCCGCAGGATATTTGAAACCTGGTTTGTATAAATCGTTTTTTCTCTCTCAAACATATATTTTAAGTGGATTTTAGTACTGGCATACTGACAAAGGGTTATTAAATCACCATCAATAACTAGACCACCAGGAGATGAGTTTAATATTTTAAAGAGGAAATCAAAGTATTAACAACTGTGCTTTAAGTACTAACTTGTCTAATCTAAAACGTGCATGACCAAATGAATATAATGTACTGCATGTATGTACGTATGTTGCATTGGCAGTTTATTAAAAACCGTTGTTTTTACAATGGATTTTTTTGGAAAAAATAATCTGATGATTTTTTTTTTTATTGAATTAAAGTTATAAAAATTCACAATTTTTTCGTATTCAACTCTGCGTGCTATTCTCTGTTGGAGTGGTAGTCAAAGTGGAGTCAGATGTGTATAGATATGTACTTTTTTTATCTGCTTGCATGAATCCATGCTGGAATTATCATGCGTACAGAATATCATGCGTTTGTTGAGTACCATCCACGCAGGATGATGACACGGCAGGCCCTCAAGGGTTCGACATGAAACAATAACGGATCATCTCTCTACCATCCAGAGCACAATTACTTTATGGTAATATGCGTTTTTCATTGATGCTGCTGGATTTTTTTTCATATTTAAGAGATTTGTGAATGAATTGTTAGTGATGATGATGACACATATATTGTGTGTGTATGCATAGATGTTGAGGTGAACATGCATAAACATATATACCTTGCATGTAGTTGCATACATATATAATATGAAGGTAAAACATGGGGGTTCTTCCATATTTCTATAAATATGAACACACTACACGACGGGCTAAAAAATAAAGTATATATTGGAACGACAATCCTAACGAAGGTATCTGGTGAGAGTCAAACATCGCAGTAGTACACAAAATAACGTAAAAGTAATAGTGCTGGAAATTTGAAATACTTCCAACAAACACAAGCACTCATTTGGTGATTTTTTAACCCAATTTCTAATGCACTTCAACACCATTGCAAGTCACTCATCATCACATCATCATTTATCTTATTCCAAATGATTTTTCATGCATTTCAAAAAAAATTACTTAAAAAAGCACAATAAAAAATGTAAGGGAATGTTTCCAGTTATGTATGTATAAAAAGATAATTTTTTACATCGGTATAATACGGTATATTGACAACCAACCTGTCCCCTCTTGGCCCACCTGCTAGGCAGTAAGGGATTTCCAACCTTGTTTCTTTTCTTTTACAAGCAGGGAACCTATGTACATAGATACCTGGAACGAGCCAAGTCATTCATTTTTTTATGATGATGATGATGTGATAAAGGGCTGCTGCCAAAAAGTAGCTACCTACCCTTTGAATCACATCACATATGTAGTAATATAACATGTTGAGCTCCTCTTTTTTGCCCCGCACGTCGTAACTCATGTTGAAGCATCCGATTTTTCCATTTTACTCTTGTAGATCAGGTCATTAAATCATTCAAATGACATACGTTCGGCCATCAACAACACTACAAAGTCAATCTTGCTTTTTCTTGTGTACGTTTAATCGTCTTTCTCTTTTTTTGTATTTGTGCGTTTGGAGAAGAGACTGTAATACAAAAAGTCAGTTGAGGAAGGAAGAATTATATACAGATTGTTGATAAAAATGTAAATTTGTGTACAACTCTTCTTTTTTTCATTATGCGTGTGTCTGCGTACATTTATACCTACAACAAAAGCTCTTTGTGTGCGTACGTGTGAGTCTTTCACCAAATTTGTTAGGAAAAGCTGAGGACAAGTTATAACATCAGAGTCTAATCACTCATCCCAAACAGCAACATCCTTTCCACAAAGATAGTCATCTGTCAACGTCTTAGCTAGTTAAGTGAACAGAAAAAAGTTTCAAAGTGCCGACTTCTGTTTTACCATAATAGCTCATTTTTTTCCAACAAAACAAAAAAAATTCAATGACCAACGGGCATCGTACAAACGGGAAGGATCATTAGTGTTTTTTATTTATTGTGGAAATTCAATTTGACCTCAATTTTATCATGGACCGTATTTAGGTATATACATATATTTTTTATGAGTTCAAAAGTTGTGGACACTCATTTATTTATAGCCCATGGGGGTAAATCGTTTACTTAGTGAATAAACTCCATCTCATGTTGAGTTTCCGCCATATATTTGTTGCATACAGCAGCCTACAACAGACACATGTATATATATAGAAGCATCAATCGTAACAAAATAAACATTAATAGGATGATATTGATAGGGAAAATGGGGAAAGACGACAGACCATTTCCACATTTGCGATATAACCCTGTTAACTTTTTTAAACTTGTTAAAATGAATACCTTTCGGACGAATGAACAGGAGCAGCAGCAGCCCCAAAGAAAATGAAACCAAGAGCACCACCACCAATTGCATGTAACTAGTAACCTTATCTAACGTTCAAGGTAAAAGACAATGGGCAATAATGATAATTGTAATGATTAGGTAGGTAATGTGGAACTCAATATGATAATATGTTTGTTACACTCTGTCACGTTTTTATGTTTTGAGAGGATAAAGTTACACGAAGAAAAAAAAATCATTCGATATATGTATGTAGAAGAGGGCATATACATACATATGAACTTGTTTCATCATCGTGTCATAATCATCGATTGGTTGAGTGTTGGACTTTTTTTTATTGTGTGACTTTCAATGTTGATCTTCAAGTCATGAAATTAGAGCTACATCAGAAGAAAATAAATACGTGCTACTATATCCTCTATATCTCTCTCTCTATTCATATTAAATTGTTTTATTTCATGGGGCAGCGTTTCTGCAGGCCAGAAAAAAAATCTTTAGTGGGTACTCAGTATACTTTGCTAACGAACTGTAACGCCTGGAGTGTGGATTTTTCTTTTCTTGCGGACTTAAAAATAAAAGATACCTTTGAGCAATGCCTTTCATTTGCCAGAACCCAACCCTGTAATCATTTCCCTTTACACTGTCCTTCCACTACTTCTCAAGATGATGATGATGATGATGATAATAATAAGGGAAAAATCTTAAGTGTATTAAAAAGAAACTAAATATTTTTTTTTGCTTGGAGGGGGTAGAGAAGCAAATAAATCGTTGTGTATATTGTTGTGATGATGAGTGGATGAGTGGAGGATGTTGATGATATATGAATTAGGATAGCAAATTGGTTTATACTTTGAGTTGTGTGAGCGTGAGCTTCACACTATTTTGCTTTTAATGTGATGAAATTTTGTTTCACTGGTGTAATTTGTAATTAACGTTTTTCCGTGTGCGTGTGTGTGTGTGTGCGTAGGTGATGTGTGCAGAATAACAAACAGTCAATCCATTCTTGTTCTTCTTCGTGTAGTCCAGAGAGAGAGTATAAAGAGGAATGGGTAGGTTGTAGATCATAAATTGCGTGAACACTCCCAGTTTGCATTTCCTTGGCAGACTGTTGCATTCTTTCCCTGTAGTAAAGTGTGTACATGTACACATCGGTATGTAGGTATATATATGATACGTTCGCAGCTCAATAAACATGTTGATATGACATGTAGTTACGTACATTGCTCCAAAATTTATCGATAATCCTAATTATTAGTTATTGACAAGTGAAGTTTGACATGTGTGTGCGGAAATGGAAGCAAAAGGCATTGTGCAATAATTAGGAAGAAGAATCCCAATTTTTTTTTTCAATGTCCATGACATAGTTAATGGATGCGTTAACATAGGTCGGTTATGTACTCAAGTTTCAGGAGATTGGTCATAAAAGTTGCAAGTTGCATGTATGTATTTACATTTACAATTTACATACGTCATATATGTATGTATTAATGTACATGAATCTATGTATGTAGTGCTGCATTTTTGAAAATGTAGTACAGTCAAATAGCAGATCAAGGCTAATTCTTTTTGACAGGCAGAGGCTCATTCGGCTCTCCTGCATAAACCTGTAATCCAATCATCAAAATGTCATGAAAAAATGAAGTCTTTGCGTTGTTGTTGTTGCATTCATCCCAGACTTTTCAGGTGTGTGTGAGTGATGATGATTGCAGTTGTCAGTAGCGTAATATAATAACATGTATGTATATATAATATGCAGTACCAGTCTGCAAAGATGCACTTTTGCTGGAAGACTTGATATGATTTGAATAAAATTCATATAAAGATGGCCTTGAGCATTGTTAGTAATAATGACAATAATATTCCTTTTCATTTATTTCTCTGAGCGCAACCTGCCTCTCTGCTTATGTTGCCTGTGACGCACAATAGCTACACACAATAGGCATATAGGCATATAATATGCAAAATGCAATCACTCAATTAAGTCGGATTGTGTACATTTTTCATTAACTTTTTTTTTCATCGTTTAACTATTTTCCACACTCTTGTTTGAAGAGTGACGAGTGAGTCAACAGCCAGCATAATAATCTTCTTAGTCGGAACAATTAAGTCATTTATTGTTCTGTATTTTTGATTACCTCGATGCATATACTTTTTTCCCTCGTCATTTATGTGCATACCTATATTTATGTAAGATTCTTGAAGTATTTGAGATAACATGTCAATCGGAGAAATAATCAATGAATATTTACAACTTTTGACTTCACTATAAACATCTTGACAATCATCTGCACTAAGATACATCAATATTACTATCTATGTGTATTGTACATAGGTATATGTATGCATGTATATATATTGGAAGTAAACAGAAACCGGTTTTTTGCTGCTGCTGCTGCTGCTGCGTTAATGGTGCATGAAATATTAAGCAAAAAAGGTGCCAAATATAAGTCCCTCTTTTGGAGCTCAAGCACACACACAAAAAATATATACATATTATGCAGCATATTATACACATAAAAATTAATATTACTCCTACTATTAACATTATATTTCTCTCCTTCAATGCAACCCCGTTCAATGTTACAAAAAAATGGTCATAAAAAATTTAAAGGAAAAATACTGATGTATGATTCGCCAGCCCTGGTGTTAGCTACTCGAAAAATCCAGCAGCACATTCGACAGTCGTAGAGAAAACGTGTGGAGTATGGTTACCGGATGATGATTCTAGTTGTTTTTTTCTGTACGTCCTCCTATCATCCTATCAAGGTGGGAAGTCAAAAGTTGAATTGCAGTAACACAAGTAGTATCACATACACTCCTATCATCATCATCATCATACATATATGCATGCATGCCGCCACAAAAAAAGTATGATTGAATGAACGTACCAAAAAAAAATTCTACTACGATTGTTATTTTTACTACTACCGATGCTGCTGCTTCTACTACTACAACTATTCGTTCTTCTTCTTCTTCATCGTCTTCTTTTTTTTGTACCAGGTTAATTTTTTGTCAGTGCGTTTTTACGTTGGCAAAGATAGAATCTGGTTTATACTGAGCGAGTAATATAAAATTTATAGTCGTATTATCATACATATGATCACAAGCCAGTGAGAGAGGCATAATTTTCCATCAGTTCTCTTTTTTTACGCAATCCATTTTACTAGCGCAGCAGAAGCAAAAGCATAAGCAGCCGCTATCTCTACAATATTCACTTAGTACAAAAAATAATAGATACATAAATACACCGGCTCATTATGAACCGGTAAAAAGCATTGCTTTTGCGCCATCCTGGGTTAAAAAAAAGGGAGCAGCAGCAGAAGCAGCAGCAGCATAATATATTATATTTATTTATTTTTAATGTTCTTTGGTTGAGTTACCTAAAATAGTAGAGAATATATATATATTATTTACAACTCACTTTTTTCTCACAATTTGAAGGAGCTCTTAAAAAATGGATAAATAATAAGGGAACTTGATATCATTATTGATATTATGATCGTAATGATGATGATGATGATGAAGCACAGTCGTGCATCCCTACATCCTATTTTGAAGAGAAAAAAAAAATACGCAAATGGCTCGATATTAATTTTTATAATGCGCTGTTGTAACCATTAGTCTATTTCTCCTGAAAAACTGAAAAACTGTTTACAAAATGGCAAAATAGGGTGATGATGAAGGAACACGCTGCTTCAGCAGAGCAACATCACAAATGAATAAGTTGGTATATGTTAATATATATTTATTGTACTAACATGTAACGTATATCTTTTGGTGGAACACACCGCTACACATCTTTTCCTGTCAGTTTCCCATGACCTGTCAGAGAATCATATAACTTTCTTATCATTATCATAGTTATCAAGTTATCAGGATGGGTGATGATGATGATGATGATGTTGTTGTTGTGTTTGTTGATGATGATGATGATGATGGTACGTACGCACAATCAAAGTAAGATTTTTTTACACCAACATCGGTTTTACGTATGTATGTACGTAGGACTTTGTATTTTATAGCAGAATATATTATTTTTTCTGATAAAATTATAAAATAATAAAAATAAAAATAGCAACAGCAACAATTATAATTGTTTTAAACCGAAATGCCGACCAGTAAAGCAGAGCATGCTCCTACTCAATTGCAATTACCTGTTATTACAATATACCAACAAGTACAACTACTACAACTACACACTGGCTGAGCAGGATCAGCTTTTTTTAAGCTTATATAAATACATTCATCAGATATAAATCAAGCATCTATTTTCAATGATAATAAATTGTAGTGGTAGTAGTCCCAGTTGCAGTTCAAAGATTATATGCTTTTACATGGCTTACAATCTCCCATAATTAGTGTCTTTTTGCTTGGACTTAAAATAAATGAGAAGTGTAATCAAACCAGTGGGCAGTAGTGTGTGTTTGAGTATTAATAAGATGGAGAGGAATAATATACATTGTTTGTTATCAAAAAACGTATAAGTATATATATACAAATACATGTTAAATGTAAGTAGTTAATAAAAAGACAGCATTCCCATCCGCTGCTGCTGCTGGTGGTGGTGGTGCTACGTTATTAAGATTTTGCCAAGTCCAAATTGCTCATGATGAGTTGATTCCGATTCATGCCAGAGATAAAAATGGGCTAGCCAGTGGTGCTCTTTTATTGCTGACAAGTGACTCCCACTTTTGTTACACAGTTTTATTCGAGATGCTCCATTGTACTGCTAATGTGTTTTTCCCAATGTGCTCTATATAAAAAAATAAACACATTTTATATTTGATATAAAAGACATGATATATAGATACATAATATGTATATAATAATAATCAGCATGAGAATGAAAAGGGATGTGTCATACTTACGTATGTAATTTGTGTTACTCTTTTCCTCTCTTTCTCAAACTTAATTTAATAGAGAATAAAGAGAGAGAGAGAGGATTTTATTTTTTCCAGAGTCACCATCACTGACTGTAGGCGATGAATTGTAGCTATTGCTCTAGTAGTAAGTACGTACGTAGTAAAATCTTGCGTCACGTCAAAAAAAATTTAAGCACAAATTACATATACACACACACACAAGAGCTTACCCCTTTCTTCGCATGCCGTGTGTGTGTGTGTGCTGCTATGTATGTATATATCACGTTAAAGCTTACTACTACTACTACTACAATAAATACCGATATTCCGCCGCGTATTTAATTCGACATGTTTTTCACACCCCCACAAGTTTTTACATTCCGTTGACTTGCTACTCTCTCGTCAGGGAATTTATAAGCATTTTTTTTGTTTTGTTAATTGAAGGATATATAGATGTGAGCATACCTAGCTATTAGCTAGCTGCTGTTGGGTTCCAAGTTAAGGGAGCAGAGAGTAAAAACAGTAGGTAGGTACACGCATCCCATTATACATCAAATTTATTTATGAAAAACGTAGAGAGAGCAAAGAAAAAACACATCACGGGTAAAAGCGTGTAACGATCAGTATCGCTACAATTATTATTGCATCGTAAGTTGTTGTTAAATTTAACAAGGTTTGACGTGTATTGCTCCCCGCAAATTAAGGAATATTACAATGTAATCATACACAAATTAAGTGAATTGGTTAGCCCAAAAATGATTTTTTTTGGCTTACTCCAGTATACAATGCCTATAATATACAATGTTGCAGCGAAAAATTTCATTTTGATATATTCATATATTTTTTTAACCTTTTATTTTAATTTTCTAGCTTAAAGATGCCAAGTAATTTAGCTTAATAAGTAGGTATATATGTAATATAGGATGTGAATTAAGAACTACACGAATTTTCAAACCTTCTCAATTAAGTCGCTCACTCGTTCCTCTTGCTCCAGAAAAAAAAATTGTGATTGCTGAGCATGTACATCTAGTGTTAACACGATACTATGTATTATAACCACTGGTCAAGTCACTCCATAGGTATTTTCTTCATCAATTATTATTTCGTTTGAAGGGGACTGCTGACCACGGCACTGCTGACCACGCGCTTCTTCTTTAATCCAGAGCAGCTAGATAATACCACGTAATATCTACTCTGCAATAAAAAGCTTCATCTATATATCCATTTGAGCGAGCACCAAGAAAAATTAATAATAAAAAAAATGATATGCAATGCAGTATATCTTCTATTTTTATGGTACGAATAAAAAAAAGCGAGGGCATCTTACAAGCAGTTTAGTATATGATGGAAGACGTACGTTTGTACAGTTTATTAGGTAGGTATAGTGTTAACTATGCGTGTCTGTGTGTGTGTGCATATCATTATTAGGGTTGCATTTTATAATGCATGATGTGTAGTAGTAGCATCAAATATCATTACATCAACCTAACCGCTATCGTCAGATTATTAACCATATTCATCATCATCGTGGTCGTCTCATCATCAACATCATATAACAAAACAAAGTGTGTAGGTACGCATTGCTCACATCAAGCATGGATAACATGAGTGGAGAGTACAGAGAATAGATTTTGAGATTCACTTTGTTATTGTTGTGGTGGTGTATGTAAATGTAACTTGTTGAGAGAGGTTTGGTTGCGTTCCTTTTTTTTACACTTATTTCTCACATAAGTTTTACTATCCCTTTGCCGTTGTTTCCTGCTATTTAACTTAAATAAGTAAGTGTGTGTGTGTAATAAACTTTATATATATATACATTTTTTATATATATATTATGCACATCACATCATCTTATATATTTTTATATATATATATTGTTTTGTCCATTCGTACGTTATTCCTGCTTAACCGATAGTGTATTAAGGCACTACACAACATAAATACACTTACACACTCACACACTCTTTTGCATAATATTATATTCTTTTGCACCTCTTCTACTTTTTCACAAAGTTGATGTGCCACACACGCTTTTTTGTATGCAGACAAGTTACAAGTCTCAACATTTTTACTTAAGCGTCGGCTTTTGTTATGGAACCTGCAAAAGAATCATCATCATCATCTTATTCTTCTTCTTCTCCAACTGCATCTCCTCAAATTGTGGTTCTCTGGGAATCAGTTGACTATACCAGTTCAGAGACTTGAGTTTTTTTCTTCTTTGCTGTCAATATTGGAGTATAAGAAATTGATGTAATGGACAAACCAGGAGCAGTAGTGGTTTAGCTAGTAAAAAAACACAAAATAATAATAATAACAATAATAAAATAATAACTCTAGAAGAGATCTAGAAGAAGCTCTCTTTCTCTGTCTCTCTCTGTGTTGATCTGGTTAGATCAGTCTTCCCAATTGCATTCACGTTTCACCTTTTTTTATTGCACTTCTTACTTTTTTAACTACTACTCTCTCGTCGTATTATTGTTTTTGGGATGGTGCAGCGTGCTGCTTTACAAGTTGCTGCATACAATTTTTTTTTGTTTGTGACTTCAAGTTTTTTTGTTTTTGTTTAGTTTACTCACGTGTATGGGATATTCCTTTGTGTTTTCTTTTAGATGAATGAATATTATCTCTCCACCTTTATACGTCAAATGTATACACACATAATATATGACTTTACACATAAATATTCGTAGTGATTTACGAGCTTTTCCTAATAATTTTATGAAGAAAAAAAATAAAAATAATCCTAACAATTTGACAGCTCTGGAGAGAAAAATATGTATTATTTTTTTTTGCTTGAGTGAGTGAATTTCCAAGCAGAGTAGTGTGGGCAATGTGATATTTCCTATCTACACATAAATACCAACAAGTGACAAGAATATATACATGGGTCTGATATAAAGTGATATTCATACATATGTACACAGTACACACACACATAGTTTTTATTTACAACTTTTACTTGTTTTTTTCTCAAGTTTTTATTTAAAAAAACAGTGACAATCATCAGACAATCAAATCACATCAATCACCAGTATTAATCATTTTAACTTAATTTTACCGGAGTGGTGTGCACACGCACATTTTGTTCGGATCATTTATGACTGTGGGTTCAACCTCTGTCAAATCAAAGTTCGTGGAGGCTAAGGTATGTACCGATACAAATACACAAGGAAAAAGTCTACTACTCTGCTTCTACTTTTTATACACTATTTTATTTTTTATTTTGATGAATTAGCTTCTTACATTCTCTCCAAGCAAATTATTTACCTAAGTAGTAAAAAGTTTTGTAACTTGAGGAGGTATATAAAAAAAAGTACAACAACTGGAAAGAAATTGCGAGCAAGAAAGAGTGAGGTTTTCATGTTTAAAAAAAAATGTTTTTTTCTAGTCCGGTTTGGTATAGGCATATATTTTTTTGTGGTACCAGGTACTCCAAGTAATAAATTTAGGGTACTACGTTTGTTTTATTTATTTATTTAAAGTGTCATATTATGCACAATGAAAACCGAGAAGGAGGAAAAGTGGTGAAAAATTGTGTGCATAATGCTTGTTTACATAACTTATGAAACTACTCACACAGGGTGTGTTCTCTCTCTCTTGTGCTGCTGCTGTGCAATGAAAAGAAAATGCCACCACGTGAAATTGAGATTAGGTGTGTGTTTGTATTTGATTTTTTTTATCTGCAAAATATATTTGACATCCTGTAGATTTGGATTCATAATTATTGTAACTTTGTAACTTGAGTAGAGATGTAAAATGTGTAATACGAGAGTATAATTGTGTACAATAATCACACATATGAGCACATATTTAGTATTCGGTTCGCCTGGAAAAATATAACTTTTGCACACTCTCTGAATTATTGCTTATTAGCTGGTTGTTTTTCAGCAAAAAATATATTTGCCACTAC
>JAHZNC010005240.1:0-13580 GCA_027744095.1 Zhuqinia jingwanae | reverse complement strand
TCCTTTCTGGTGAACTGCATCCTGCAAATTGGGCAAACCTTTCGGGGCACTGATGTTGGATGTTGCGACTGCTGCTGAGGTTGCTTTATTAGCCCTTTTTGACACTGATTACTTGACCTTGCTTGTTTTGTTGTGCTGGTAGAGTTGGAACTATTGGAATTGGAACTAGTAGTAGTAGTAATGTTGGAATTGTGTGCTTCAATGGGAACTGACTTTTGTTTCGCATGGGACACCTTCAAGTGTTTCAAGTACTGTGGATAATCTGGGAGCTGCTGCCCACATGCTGGCTCCGGACAATGGAAGCCAATGTGAACACTGACGACGTGGACACGCATTTTCCACTCCACATCTAGTGATCCCCCTTTACCAATGTCTCGTCGCATGAAGCCGCAACTCTTGCATTTCAGACTACGGGTCTCATTATCCACCAGAATTTCGATTTTTTCGAGTGTTAATTGATCGTTGGACTCATTGTATTTTAGTTCATATCTTTTCAAAAGATCTAGGCTGTTCAAGTTTTCAGGATTTTCATTCTGTTGTCGTTCTATGGCACGCTCAACAATTTCCAACTTGAATCGATTTGTTTTCACCGTCGCTTGTTTTACTTTTCGGACTTTTCCAGTGGCAGTTGAATCAGCATCAGATCTTGCAGATTTTGTCTTGACTCTAACGCCTTGTTTGTCACTGTATACAGACTCCACAGAGTCGTCACTACAGACATCGCTGTCTGACGCGGAGTAATCCGAATCCCTTCTCTTGTCATCAGTTGCCTCGTACCTGTAGTCACCTTCATTGCCGAAAATTGTGTGACCAAAGAACATGGGTGCTATACCAGCATCCAGTAATCCCTCTGTGCCGACAATAATTTCCGGCTCCGGTATAAACGGGATAAAGTCGTCGTCATCATCATCATCGTAATCATTGTCAGGTTTTCTGGCGTATATCTTTTCAAGGTCAAAATTAAGAATGTTGTTCTGTTTGGATTGGAAGTCGCGTAAATCCGCCATTACTAAAGATCAAAAAATAGTTTTAACAAACGTTAGTGTGTATAATTTATATTGTATTCATTACTTGCCTTCCCGTCTTGCCGTGCAATAGAATTTATGTACTACATAAAGTAAATAATTTTACCATCTAAAATTCTATCTCTAATTAACACTATGCCATTGGTCGCATCCTCATTCTTGACGGGATTCTTGGCCATGTGATACATGAGACAGGAAACATCCGAATTATGAATAACTTTCTCCACCTTGGTCATTTCCTCGTGAAAATCGTCCACTTGCTTTTGAAGCTCCTTCATTTGTTGCAAAATTTGTAGCTGGAGCTTTCTCACCTCCTCCTCCTTCCGTTCAGCTTCATTTCCCTTCTCCATAGCAACGGTGATTGTGTGATGGCAGTCCACACAGACTGACATTCCGCTGTCCTCAAAAAATTTGTCCATACCTGGGAAACTGTTTTGAAGAAGGGCGTCAAGTTCTTTGCTTTGCCGAGGGGGTGAGGTTCCCAGCAATTTACAGAAATTCACTAAATGCTCACGGCAAAGGATGGAGTCACTTTTAACTGTTGACCCAGAGTTAAAGGCTGCGCAACAGATCACGCAAAGCTTTAAATGATTTTGTTCCTCCATGATTCTTGTGCTCCCCCAACTTTGAATTCCTTTTATTAAACGACACCCAGTTTATAATATATATAGTTCTTTTAACAAGGGATTAATTACTTCCGATTAATTGTAACATGACAGGAATTAAGTAAGCCGGAAAATGAGGTAATTAAGTAGGTAAACAAAAGTAAAATTACTAATATCAATTTATAAATCTGCTAAAATAACAATTGGTTTGTTTTTTATATGCTTGTTTCGCACTTTTATATTGCAGTATACCATTTAAATGGATAAGAGCCGCCTTGAGGAGGCAGGCAGTCTGAAACAAAAAGTAACATGTTAATTAATACCAAGTGCTGCAATACATTGCAATGACATCGATGCAATAGCATCTGATCCTGGGATGCACACCACCACATGATCCTTGTGGTGGTGTTGATCTTGATGCTCTTGTTGTCAGGTTTCACTGAAAATGAGATTTTGGATTAAAAATTTTATTTTCTAGTTTATAAATTCTATTAAATTACCATTTGCCATTTTTGGGGTTGACTAGTACTTGGTGGTACAATGATGGACAATGTTATAGAGGTAGAGTTTGGTGCAAGTAGCGTTGATTCAGGAGCGTTGGTTCAGATTATAGAAATTCAAGAAGATATTTTCGGAGAAGAGGAAGTTGTTGCTGCCAAAGAGGATGAAAATGGGGTTGACACAGTTAGTGTACTAACTGTACATGAAGGAGTAGTAGGGAATGCTGCTGTGGTAGACGATGAAGTTGATTGTGTAGTTGACGAAATCAAGCCCGAGGTACAAAATACCGTGCCTGAAGGAGGTGGCGACGAGCAGGTGGAAGATGAAGAGGATGAAGAGGTGTACGAAGTGGACCGTATTCTGAAAGAGCGTTCTAGAAAGGGAACGAAAGATGCAATGGAGCAGTTCCGGACTCAAAAGAACACCAAGCAAGTCCGGAAACAAGTGGTCAAAAGGGCAAGTAATAGGCGACAAGAAGTGACGGATGGGAACCTGAAGATAATCTCAACTGTGAAGATGCAATGGAGCAGTTCCGGACTCAAAAGAACACCAAGCAAGTCCGGAAACAAGTGGTCAAAAGGGCAAGTAATAGGCGACAAGAAGTGACGGAGGATGATGATGATGATGATGATAATGACGAAGATAAAGAGCCTCCGGCAAAGAGGGGACGGGGAAGACCGAAAAGTGTGGATAAGAAGAAGAGAAGTGTGCAAAAGACGATCAAAAAGAAGATGAAAAGGACTGAAGAGCCAGTATCAGAAGATGAAGAGTGAGTAGAGTTTATTATCAAATTTATTTTTCTTTGTTAAAAATATTTTTATTTATCTATTTACAATTGGATTTTAAATTACCTTTTAGACCACCTCTTGTGATAAGATGTAAAACAATATTTAAAAAGCACCTGATTGAAAATGCAATCAAATTTGAGAATCGGAGAACCGATGAAGATGAGAACCATCCCGACCCGAAAGTCAAGTACTTTATGAAATACGACATTGACACTGGGGAAGTTATGGTTGGAGACGTCAAAATTGACGTGGACGAGGTGAAAAAGGAGCTCGTGTGTTCCGCTTGCGGCAAGACGTACGGGGAGGAGCGGTCGTGGGAGGAAAAGCTTGCAAATCCTCAAAAGAAACCTCTGGCACTGTGGCACATCATGAGAGAGATGAAATTGCACGTGATAGGCTTCCACCTGGGTGGTTTCACGTGTCCACATTGTGATGAGGGGCAGGCGTTTCATACCAGAGGCTCCACCCACTTTTACCGACACATGAGCACCATGCACCGGGACATACTGGATGACGCCAGGAATAAAAGTAATGATGATATTGATAAAGTATGATGGTCTGATATAACCAGAAAACCAATTTTCGGACAAATTTTTCACAGTGCATTTTCACAGACTCTTACGATAGTATTAAAGTAAATTAATTTTCATTTTCATATTGTTTTATTTTCAGAGTAATGTTAAATTAGAGTAATAAAAAATATTGCGAAAGTATATAGGTCCCCGTGAATGTATATATTGTGTACAATTTGAAAACTATTTGTATTAAATTTTAAATTACCTACTTATAAAATAACATGTATGGCTGCTTTGTTTATATAACACATGATAATGAATTCCTTAATTATTATTTGTACACATATCACCATTTTATTCAGACTTAACGTTTACAAAAGTGCACTTTTTTTTAAAGTGATTGGCACTATTGGCAAAGTCGTAGTCGTACATACGTACAACAAAATTAATTTGGTTCAGATCTGTAATCTATCACACCAAATCAAAATTTGACATTATATCTTCAACACTAGTCGTTTGGGTTTTGAAAACATGTAACAGACTTTCTTCTGCTTTCTTCATGGACAACTTTTTCGCCAAAACAGCCAATTTACCAGCGTTTTCAGCGGTACAGACCCAAGCCAAAGCGCCATCAAGAAATTCTATGACGACGTGAAGCTCATATTTGTGAACAGCATACGTGAACTCCTCGATCAATTCCACGTTCTTCCAATCTTTGTGCAGAGAACCAGTGTAAATGTAGTGGAGAAGGACCTTCACAGTATCGGAATTCAGGTCATCCAGTTTGATCGTCCCTGTTTGGGTCTCTTTCATCCCCGACTGGAGCATGGCCTCAAACACTCTGCTCCTTGCTGTTATTATTATAGTTAGACCATGACCATCATTGAGTCAGTTAGCATAATGAAATTAATTTATTAACCACGATTGGTAATGAACGATTAATGATTGATAGAACCTAAATACCTGCGAGTATTTCCCGGATAACGGGAAACTCCACCTCATCCTTTGAAATGATTATAATCTTGGAATCGCCATTCATGATGGGCATGCCCTGCATTCGACCAAAGTCATTTCGTAGCTGTGCCATTGACTTTGTCTTAAATTCTGCCAATTTAGCTGTCAAATCCATATCAAAATCATTATTTGGCTTGGGAGCGTACAGCTTGAATTCCGTTTCAATAATAAGACACCCGTCGACCAGCGGTAATTCTCCTTCAAGAATCTTCTTGTATCCCCAGCCATCCTCCTTCGCTTTCACATCAGCCATGTTTTTCAAACTTACTATATATAAATAAAATAATTACATGACTACTGTGTTACTGACGTTGTATGAATAGACAAGACAAGTTGATTAAAAACTTGACTGGTGTGTTGCGATTATGTCATATTTGTTATACCATTTCCACTAAAAAACTCTTCCCCATTAGAGTTTTTGATCTTGATGACAAACGAGGCGTTGACTTCGATGACACCCGGCGGCTTTTCCATCAATCGGTAAAAGACGCCAACAGCAACGCCTTCCGTTTCCACAGCAGCAGGTTGCTTATAGGGGAAAAGGAAGCATTCCCACCTCGTGGGAAGCCCGATGCGGCTACCCGTACGAAAAAGAAATTTTTGCGCCTGGACAAGCTCCACGGATTGGCGAATCATGTCAAAGTTGTCCACCTTCCAACTGAACGACCGTGTTTCCATGAGTAACTTTACATGGAGAAAAAATAAAGCTTTGGCTACAAGAACGAAATTCACAGAACAATGACATCAATTGACTTATCATTAATTAGTACTAGATACTCACCCCGCTTTTAACCACAGTGGTGCTTTCAGTGCTTTCAGAGTTGCTACAACTTGAGGCTGACATACTGCTTGTGTGTAAATACTTAGTACTTACAACTTTGTACTTTTAAAGTCAAGTTTACTGTTCTTGATTTAGATTTATAAATTCGATTCACACAACAAAATTATAATAATTTTTGGCAATTGTTACTAACGATTTGTTAGTGAAATGGACTTTACACATTTTTATCGGCTCGGTCTCCAGGTTCGCTCTAGTCTGCATGAAACAGAGAACATGATGTTTTGAATTGATGAGCAGTTGGGCAGTATTCAGTTCAGACGATTTTCAGTAGTCATAATCAGCCAACCACAATGCTCATTCAGACATAGAAATAATATTATTTGAGACAAACAAAGATAAATAACAGAAATATTAGTGATTCAGTTTGCGCATTTTTAAATGGGGCACTCTGACACTAGCTTCTCAATAGTCTCAAATACATTGCGCAGCAATAATAATGCAATGTGAGATTGGGAATTTGGGAATGTTATGCACTTGTGTGAAATCAGATGATTGATTTCTTGTTGATCCATCTATTATTATTTTTAAATTAATTAATGTCTAGTTAAAAGTGATAACTGAAATGGCTGACGTGGATATTAGTGATAGCGTCATTTCTGCAGTTGAGAACGTGGGGGAAGAGAATAATCATCACGAGAATAATGGATTAAACGGAAACGAAAGTTTAATAGCGGGAGAAGGGGATGATACCAATATTCCTAAAATTGGTGACGAACTTGCGGTTAAGAATGAACCGGCAGATGTAGAGGAAGGCAGCGAGGATGGAGAAGTGTTTGAGGTAGAAGCCGTGCTGCAGGAGCGGTCCAGAAAAGGCATTAAAGAGTACCTTGTGCGTTGGAAAGGTTATGGGGATGACTACGACACTTGGGAACCCGAAGATAATCTCAATTGTGATGAAATTATTGAGGAATTCAAAAATTCTTTGAAGGCTAAAAAGAAGGCCCCAGTTGGAAGAAGGAGGAAGGTGGTGGAGAAACCCCCTTCTGAAGATGAAGAAGAAGAAAAGGAGGACGACGATGAGGATTATGAGGAGGAAGCAAGTGTGCCTCAGAAAAGGAGACGAAGAAAAACAGAAAAAGCCACTGTGGCTGCGGAGGAAATCAAAGAGAAACGTACTCCTGGACGAAGAGGAAGACCTCCTGGTGTTACTAATAAGCAGCCCAGACAACCAAGAAAGAAAAGAACACTTTCTCCAGAACGTTCTAATGAGTAATATTATTATATCTTCATTATTATACTTTTTTTATGTAGTAGATCGGATTTGTAGCTTATACAAAAAGTACTAAGCAGCACCAAATACTAATTTTTACATTCATATTTCAGACCTGCGACCATTGTAAAATGCAAAACCCGTTTCAAAAAATTTCTCATTGAGTACGCCATAGCAGCTGAGGATGATCGCGACCTTGACGCTGACCAAAGTGAGGATCCTTGTGTCAAGTATTTTCTCAAGTATGACATGGATACGAGCGAGTTTTTCGTGGACAATGTAAAGATTGAGGTCAACGAGGAGAAAAAGTTTCTCACCTGTTCATTCTGCAAAAGGACAGGACCACAGTGGGGACGATCGGCGGCGATGGCAACCGCAACTTACGCCAGACATTTGGCCAGATCCATCTTCTTTCACGTTGTTGGTCAACACAAGGGCGGCTTCCACTGTCTCAAATGCCCGGACAACATGCTAGAATTCCATACAAAAAATATCAAGGACATGAATGCCCACATGGCACAAGTACACAGAAGATCCTCGAAAGGGAACGCTGACGGCTATGAAGATAATGATGACATGGATGACCAGGAAAATCAATGCTCCACAGCAACAACAGTAGTAGCCCTCGCATCAGACTAACAACAAGATGTAACAAAATATTCATACATTCTTCGCAAGTTTTGAATGAGTAATTAAATCTCTGGACTAATTTCAATTATAAAAAAAGCTAAATATTTTATACTTTGATTGTACTTGTGACCATTATATAATGTGCATGAAATGATGTAATCGTACTATTTTTGTTTTGTTACCCTTTCGTTTTGCGGGTTATAGCCAGCAAATAAACTGTTTTAGCATATAATTTAATCTTTTATACCAACATTATTCTTATATTTATTATTACTATTACATACATTACTTTTGGATGAATACGACATTGCATAAACATTTGGATCCTTTTAGATTGTTTTGGAATTATAAAAATAAATTTTAGCTTAAATAAATGCACTGGAGGCAAAAACAAGTAGAAATGATAGAGTGATAGAGTTGCATTACTACTACTGTCCCTCGTCTAGTTGCTTTATAGCTTTGCTTTAAAAAAAAGGGGGAATCTGCTGGCATGACGCTGTTTACATATATATATACACGAGCGCAGCGAATAGGTAAATAGGTTTGTACAAAGCGCAAGGCACAGCAGTTTTATCAAATCAGATGATCTGTTGTTATTGTGCTGCTTCCAGACTGGAAGTTCCTGTCGCATCATCCGAAAATTATTTTAATGAAAATATACCATTTCCAATTGTTAAATTATGAGCACCAGCAGGAAAAGTAACAAGAGAGCTGCTGCAAATAAAGCAGTTGGAAAACGTAAAGCTGGTGGTGACCCGGACCCGGATAACGAGGCTGATGGGTAAAAAAAACATTTAAACATTTTACATACATTTTCATGTAAAAGATATAGTCTCACGATGTGTTTTTTTTTAAATTAATAGACCCTTGGTAATCAAGTGTAAAACGACGTTCAAAAAGCGGGTTGTTGAACGAGCTCTCGTGAAGGAGGATGAAAGATGTAGCGAGGATGACTCGAGTGATAACCCAACTGTCAAATATTTCTTAAAGTACTGCGTGAAACAGGACCTGCTCACGGTGGGGGATGTCAATGTGATAGTGGACGAAACGGAAAAATGCTTGCGATGTTCCCAGTGCAGGTACGCCAACAAGGCAAAGTGGGACAAGGACAAAAAGACAAGTGCCAATCTAAAGTCAATGATGGATGGGATCAGAAATCATGTCATTGGACAGCACTGTGGAGGATTCAGGTGTACACAATGCACTGACGTGTTGACCGCCCATAAAAGTTATTCTGAACATCAGAAACATGTGAGGGATGTGCATAATGAGTGGTTGAAGCAACTCAATGCCAAGATTAAGCGGGCAGAAAGAGGTGTAACGGAAGAGGAGTCGAAAGCTGGGGACAGTTCGGATGGGGAGGACATTGATGGCAAATCCTTACCCCTCAAGTTTAAGTGCTCGTATCCCAATTGTGGCAAGCGGTTTCATAAGGCGGCACGCTGGGAGCGCCATGAAAAGGAAGTGCATGGAGGGGCCACCAAGGGACAAGAAGCGTCGAGTAGTCACAAGAAGAGAAAGGAGGAGGAGGAGGAGGGCACGGAGACGGAGGGCTCTAGTAGAGGAGAAAAGCCTGCTTCGGTGAAGTGATTCGTGTGCCATGTAAAAAACGTGATTGTATAATTTATCTAAATAATGTGCTGTGTGTGCAAGATAAAGCGTTTTTCTATTTCCTTCACAAAGATTTTAAGATACAAGTGTTATATAATTTATTCGGACAAATAAACTTTCCTTCATTAGAAATCAGTGGCATTTTATTTATGATCCCTAAAAAAGCCTACTTAAGCTGCGTTAGTCAGAATAGCCCGATGAGCGATTTGCGAGTGCGGGATGGGCAACAACGTTAATCCAGCGGAGGTAGAATGACAAATCCGTGTAGACGGAAGGTTGAAAGCGATTTCCACATTCTACACGAAACATTATACAATTTGGTGAAACGTATTTCTACATACAGGTAAAAAAAAGGGGAATAAACTTACTTGGGTGGCCAAAACTGAAAACACCGACAAGATAAAGAGTATAGTTCCAAACATTTGTAGCTGGACTTCCTTCATCTCCCTGGCAAGCACCCTGGAAAATCCGGGATTTTGGGGTTCCAGCGCAGAAGGCGAGTGATGGAATACTCTCCCCTATGGAAGTCCACTTGTAAGCCTTGTTACAATCCGCATTGGTCACACTCTTGATTGACGAGAGTTTTAGGTAAATGGAGCGATGCTTTTGGCTTGGGTCTGTAAATCCCCACCCAGAAATGATTATATCCCCGGTGGGATGAGTTTTAAATTTATTGGTCAAATCTACCGGCTGGACTAATCGGTTGATCTCAAAAGGCTTGTTAGGATGGATCACCGCAATGTCATGGTACAGTACGGGGGAACGACGCCAGTCTGGATGCCGACTAATTTTCATGGCGGTTCGAAACTGTTCGTAGACATGCACCCCGTTTATGCGAACCCGACCTCCGATAATAGATATATGCTTCGGGGAAAGCATTTTATTTGACCTTATTGCTGTTATGCAGTTGCCTGTAGTTATTACCACTTGGTTACCATACGGGGATATTACTAAGGCTGCTCCACACAAATATTCATCAAGGTAGCGCAGTTGGAGATGGTAAGGGATCATTCCAACATTCCTGACTGCATGACCTCCCGCTATCCGAGGTTGAAGCACTCTTTCCTCCGAATAGTCTTCATTTGAGTTTTTGAAACGGCGTGTGCGCGGGAATTCATCCTCCTCATCTTCATCTTGTCCAAAAGTCGTTGTGAGGGTGATAAGCAACGTTAGTATAAAAACAATCAAGACTGGATTCATTTCGCTAAAAACTAAATGTGAGTGTAATAATAACCAAAGTTGTAATAATCAAAATACAAAGAAAATATGAATATGGATACAAAAGTTTATATGGATACGCCATTATTTAGAAAGGAATGGAACAATAAAATGAAATGCTTTGTTTTTTTAAATACCTGCCTAAACGTGACGATAAAATATTATGCGTACACTGGCATTTTGATAAACTCGTGTGAAATAATTATTGTTTTAATGAAAGCCACAAAAAGCACAGCGACCTAGCAAAAATTGATTCTGCTCATATATTCATTCATTTTATTAAGTTTTGCTAAAATGCCGAATTGAATTCTCAGAATGTACATAATAAATATACACAGGTCATTATTAATATACAATAAGTCATTCTCTAAGAAATTTATTTTACAATTCAAATGTATTCATCGGATGATGATGATGAATGAAGTGCTACATTTGTTTATTTATTTACTCGTCTTCTTCTTCCTCCGGTTCCCGTTCCCACCATTTCGAAGCGTAACTTCTACCGATTGGCTTGTCAATGTCGTCATCGTCGTCGTCGTCAGTACGCAGAATGGTATCGTCTACCCTTGCGTTCACGTGATCTGTATACTCATTGGAAAAGTTGGTGAGAATATCCTTTTTAACCACAAAACTAATCCAGCGAACGTAGTACGACAAGTCTTGGAAAATGGAAGGTTGGAATCGGTTACCGCATTCTATGATAAAAATGATATATGGTATGCATGAAATAAATTGATGTGCAAATTTCTATATTTATAATTGTCAATTTGTCACCAAAAATATGATTATTAGGTAAAAGTTTGGGCTGACTTGGTTGGCGAAAAGAGTAAGTTCCAACGAGGACTCTTGAATTATTGACGATTTGGGTTGCAGGGGTTCCTATATCTCCCTCGCATGGCCCTAGGAAAGTTTTGCTCCTAACTGTGCCTGCACAAAAATTAGCAGAGTATGGTACAGTACCACTAAAGGGTGTATAATAGTATGCGTCAGCACATTGCTTTCGAGGCACAATGTCCAGCGCTTGGATTTGAAGGAATTTGGAATTTTCGGTATCTTTGGGCCCCATTTGACCCCAACCCGCAATCAGTATTTCACCGGTTGGATTTTTCTGCCATGTCCTGCCCATTTTAATGGTTTGTACGATAGCGTTCATATCGAAATTGGTTTCGAAAAATACGACAGCAATGTCATGACGGAGGAATGGCTTTTTCACAAAGTCGGGATGTCGCCTGATCTTCCTGACGGCGCGATATTGCTCGTAAATGTGCGTCCCGTCTATCCTCACGCGGCCGGCGATCACGTTCATGTACCCCCCAAGTCGAATATCGTTGTTTATCGGCTCAGTTATGCAGTTTGCGGAAGTGACTACAATTTGAAACCCTTCAAACGACCTTACCAAACAACCTGAGCAGATGTGCTTGTCAAGAAAACGGAGCTGGACCAAGTAGGGGACTAGTCCTACGTGAGCTGTGTGACCTCCCGCTATTCCCTCCGTCATGCGGAAAGACAATTGAAACCCTTCAAACGACCTTACCAAACAACCTGAGCAGATGTGCTTGTCAAGAAAACGGAGCTGGACCAAGTAGGGGACTAGTCCTACGTGAGCTGTGTGACCTCCCGCTATTCCCTTCGTCATGCGGAAAGACAATTCAACAAGAAACACAGAAAATAAAATATATTTTGGCCACTCCATATTTTTTATCCTTTCCGAAAATTCTCAACATTATGCACACATTATTATACACGACATACGCAGTAAAGTATACAGAAAGTGGGTTATTTTCATGCTGCATTGTGTTTCCAAGAATTTTATTTAATCTTCTGCTTAATTATTTTGAACAATAAAGGTATGAAAGAATAGGTCGATATAATTTACATATATTGTAATAAATATTATAATTTTTATTTCAATTTATAATAAGGCCTTTTATAAAATAACTGTATTGACATTTATGCGTTTGAAAAATGTATTGACAAATTTATTGCGAGCGATTACAAGAGATGTACGATAGTAAATAATAAACGTATTGTCGGCATTGGTATTTTTTGTGAAATCGAGCTTACTTTATATCAACAAATTGCTATTTATTTCCATATAATAAGTTAAGGAAAAGACCAAACCCAGTTTTTTAATTTCCATTTCTTCTTCTCAGCAATTCAATCATGCCTATAGCTGAAATGGCTCCCCAAAATGTTCCCATTGTGGTGCCAACCAGCATTGGGACGAGTATTGCAGCAATAAAGTAATAAAACTCATCATACTCTTTCCATTTCTCAAGGTGACCCATCACACCATTATTACTTCTTTGATCACCATCGTCATTAGAGTATTCTAAAGCATCCACGGCAGAAGTGTCCAAATCAGCATCCGCACCATCTTGCAAAAGGGAAGGGGATCGAAGGAATCCCCTGTTTCGAAGACCCACCTCATCCGCTTCCCTCACAATTCTTCCCTTGACTTTACCCCCAGCATCTTCCACATTCTCATCCTCAGAGAACACGTGCAGTGCTTCTGCCCATCCAAGCAGCTCCACGAGACATACCACACAACCCCTTCCTTCTCCATCCGATGAGGGGAGGCAGCAGCCGTGATAACAGTGTCCACAGTCCACCACAAATTCATTTATGCCCACTTTGATCCTATCACATACCACACAGGTGGCCGTTCCCCTTTCTTGCAAACTGGAAATCGCCTCTGCTCCTCCTCCAAAAACTCTTGAATCCTCCTCTTCCCCTCCTGCAATGCCCCTTCTCACTCCATCCACTAGAAATATAGTATCCTCCATTTTAATCCCGTAGCTTTTGAGACTTCTCTTGTCCTGTAACTGAGCACCAGAATAAATAAGTCTCTGCTGAGAGGCGGGTATCCCACTACCTCCATTCTCAATCTTCCACTTGAGCACATCCACCGTGTCCTCCTCCTCCATATCTACCGTAAGACCTTTCTGTAAAACTAGCTGTTCATTTGATTCCTCCACTCTTCTCGTGAAAAATTCCAAGTTGATTGAAATGGGGAATAGTTTGCTACGCCTTGGTCTGCAGTAGATGTGGAGAGGTGTCAAAATGGTGAACTTTGCCATCATTCTCTTGTCCAAATCGGTTTTTCGGATGAGCTGCCCATTAAATCGAAGAAACCATGATTTGGGAATTTTTTGTTTGATATCATCCACAGCGGAAATCCAGACACGACACAAAATTTCAGATTTTCCCGTCTCTGGACTGTAGTCCCGAATAACTGCATTGTAAAATGACATGATGATTAAATTTTTTTAAACTTGAAAACAAACAAAAAATTTAAACTGCTCTCTATTTAAAATGCATTCCGACTGACAAGTGAATCCATCCTCAACACAGTTAGTAGTGTTTGCTATGTATATAAGCTGACGCGAAACACACGTAGAGTAGCAGTAGCACACAAAAAAGAAATCAAGAATCTAGATTCAAGATCAGCAGCAGAGCCAGACTTGTTTGTATTCTGTATTACAGATTACAGCCACTTGAACTTGCTATATGCAAGTGTATTTTATGCAGCTCTGTGTTTAATATAACAATAGACTATATGCAGAGACCACCTGTTAATTTCCCGTATATAGTCGTCAGTGTTCTTGGTAGGATTGTACCC
>JAHZNC010005239.1:0-24409 GCA_027744095.1 Zhuqinia jingwanae | reverse complement strand
AGGAGGAGGATACAATTGTGATATAAACGATAATGTAAAATGGTACTTTTGTACTTGAGACGTAATTGGATGAAATGGTGTGCTTTTTTTCTTCTTTGAAGTTATTCTCTTTTTGTTTGTATATTTTGTTTGTAAAAAAAGTAAAAAGCTTTTTTGGCTTCTGTTTTTGTGCACTTGGCAAAAAAAATGTTTGCAAGTGTTTTTTGCGTAAGAAATGCATAAAATATATATTTTTTACACATGTGTGTTTATTTTGTGTAATGTTTATAACATTCCAAATAAATACATTCAAGTAATTTATTTTTGTTGTACTTTGTAGATGATTTGCAAAGCAATTTCTCTCAAGTTGTCCGTTGGACAATAAATTAAACAAATAAATAGTATAATAGAAGCTTTTACTAATTTGGGTGAGGTCTTAAGTCTTATCGCCAGACTGAAAAATCTCACAAAGGAAAAAAAACCGCGGCTACTTGTTTACAAAAAAATGTTTGCTTTGTTTGCTTTTTGTCGCCTCTTCTTCTGTTTACTTTGTTCATAATAATTGCATTCAATTAGGTCAGTGGTAAATTTACACTAGTGGATTAAATGAATTCTTTTTCCTTTTATAAAGCCTTTAATTTTTACTGCAATGATAATTGGTCAAATTAGGTAATCTTATTTTATAGTGCACAGTGCACAATCACACATTATTACTATCAGCTGTCAAGTTTTCAAGGTTTTCACTTTTTACAAGGCTGATTACAAATGCACTGCCTACTACTATTATTATTGTAATTATTATTATTATTATTGTATTCAGTGTGACAATGAAATTTTCTTTCTCTGTTATTATTATTAAAGTATTACAAAAGCGCAAGTGTAGCAAGTAATTAGGTAAATTGTTAATAATAATTAATGACCCTAATCATCAAACAATGTGGAAAAGCGCGTCCTTATTACTACTTCTACGACTACTACTACAAAAAGGATTACTTTGTAAAAAAATTCAAGAAAACTTGTTTTTGCAAGTTTAGAGAGAGATGCTGGTTGGCTGCAAGAGTTTATGCCTTCAATAAACAAAAAACGAAGAAGAAAAGTTTGTTCTTATAGTCTGTGTACAGCTAAAAAAGGGAAATGTAAAGTTTTTAGGTGCTCATTTACCAGTGCCACGTGTGTAATGTAGAGTAGTAGTGTTTTTGGGAAAGGACAAACTTTGTTTTTTAAGATTGTTGAGCTAGGTTACTTTTCTTGTGCTCTAAAGAAATTAAGTAGCGTAAATAAGGCGAGAATTTAAAAGTGTGCAAATTGTAAAGCACACAATTTTATATCAATTATTTCCAGTAAAAAAAGTTTTTCAACTTAAAGAACAGTCTACTTTCGTTTTTCTTGTATATGTATATTTAGTATAATGGTAAAGAAAAGACATTACTTAAGAGAAAAAGGATTTATTCTGGTTTGTTACTTTCTTTCAAGTTTAAATGTCAACTACTATCTGTATAAGGTATAGGTAAGTATAAAAAAAAATTAAAAGTTTTTCAGAAAAGAAAAATTTGTAGCAAGTCAAGTTCTTATAGTATGGACGTGACTTCATTTACTCCATTTTTTTTTGTTAAACAAACTTTTAGTTCACTTCAGTGAAAGTCACAAGTCAGTCGTGAACGTGGAGGACAACTACTACTACTACTACTACTACTACTACAACACTTCACAACTCAACGTGATGGTCATGCCATATTATGATTAGAAACTTAAAAGAGTAGAAAAGTGACAAAACTGGGGATAAAATAAGTCAAGTCACCAGTAAAAATAGCGGTAGTTCGCGTATACTGGAAACTGGAAGAAACGTGCTATGCATTTTAAAAAAACGACCAATGAAAATGACGCTTTCATTGAAATCTCTCTCTCTCTCTCTTCCTTTCTCTTACAAAAACAGACTTTTGATAATTTTAAAGAAGGAAATGAAAAATTATTTATATACAATGAACAAAGTATACTTAATGTATGGTGAAATATGTTGTTGGAATAAAATATAAACTGGAAACTGGAACTCACAAAAAAAGAAGGTCTATATATACACGCTTACAACAAAGAGTCATACCACCACCAAGAACACTAAGTTACTACTATTCCAAGGGAATTAATCTTAGGGGAGCGGCATAATACGGAATAAAGGCTGAATGTATGCTGGAGTAGTAGTACATAACATAATACCAGAAAAGCCAGCATAATCTCTGTGGAGTTTTCTTCAGTAATAAAACATTTGTAGCTAATTCCTTTCTCTTTCTCTTGTTTTTCATCTTACAAAATGAAAAGCTTTCCCAATGTGTACAAAATTCAGTTTGAACAAACTAAGATGATGATGCCTACACTGTAGTACTACGTCTATATAGTGAAGAAATAAGTCTATTTTTTCCGCCGATTCCGACTTCAAGATGGTCATTGATGGTGGTAGTGGCATTGGAAATAGAAAAAAAGAAAAAAAGAAGGAAATTGAGAAAACGGAAACCATGTAACAGCAATAATAATAATAATAATGACATGCTTACCTAACTAAAATATTTAATATGTTTAGAGCACAACGAAAAATAATACTCTGCTCGTTAGCTTCAAGCTGGTACTGCTTCTGGGTATTGTTTTTGTGGATATTTGTCTGTGTTCAGAATGTAAGTATATATGCATTTATATTTATACAAACCGGCACGGGAAAAAAATAGGTTTTCTCTCTGAAGAAATATTTCAAGGTCTCATGGTTTCCTTCCTGTCTTCTTTTCCTCTTTCTTTTTTTCTCTCTTGTACTTACTTCACTGACATCAAGTATTTATTGCAATCTTTTCTACACATTTTCTTATTAACGTTTGTTAAATGCACAACATTGAATTCTTGGTTAAAGAACAGAAAAGAGAGAGAGAGAAAAAAAAAACAAAAAAAAGGAAAGTTGGATTAACCGAAAATAACATTAGATTACATTTGATTTATATAGGTGTATGTGTTTCCAAACGAAATACCAGAAAAAGAAAAGGAAAAAACAAGTTTATTCTGGGGGTAGATAATGGAATGTAATGGTATAACATTATTGGCTGCTGCTACTCCTGCTACTGTGGTAGTATGAACATACAGACGTATTTCACAATTGAAACTTCTTTTTTTTTCTTCTGAAAACATTGCAGTAAACAAACAAATAACATAAATTATAACCTTCACGTTTCGAATGGTCTCGTTATTTTTTTGTATTCTAAAAACGAGAGGGGAAGGCTACATAAAAAAAACAAGAATAAAACGTTTGTGTTGTGAGATGTAAGCTCTTAGATGAAGATGGAATGAAATATCTAATAGAAATGGTTTCATTATGAATACGTGTATAGGTAATATAATATATACCTAGATGCATTTTCAAAAGGAAAAAGTATTTGTCTCCGTTCAAAATAAACAATACATCGGTAAAAAAAATACTTGGATTGTTTTAAACTGCTACATCCATGCTTATTCAAATCTCACACGGGGAAACCCATTAAACCATGTGCACCACCACAACCACATAATAACCCAGCACTAGAAGGACGTATAATCTCACTACAAACTACATAAAGACTTTTGGAACAAAATAAATATTATAATATGCATTCGCTCATGTGTGCACTTTTTTAAGCTACAAAAATATATTGTCAAAACCCTGAAATTATTTATTTTTATACGAGATTCATTCATTTATATATAAACAAAGGGTAATAATTTATAAAGGGAAAATGTAATTCCAAAAACTTGTGAATGCACATGTTAGTAAAACATTTGTAGCAAAAAAAAATTACTCATTTTGTTTTGTTGTGTTTTTCATGGAAAAAAAGAGAGAAATAAATAATGGGATACACAGTTATAAAACAGCTTCCAAATCCAAACACACACATTCTTCAATCTATTTTGTCATTTACAATGGAAGAGAACAATTATAATGGCAAATTATATAACGCAACAACAACTGCGGCATGTGATTGTTAATAGATTCCCTGGAGTTTTTAGCCACAAAAAAAATAACTAGAAAATTTCGTTTCTCTGTTACCATTGTGGTCGTCCTCGTGTCATTTCTCTCTGGTGCACATAAACTTTTTTTTTTACTATATGTGATATAGTCACAAAGAAAACAAGAATACAAAAGGACTACATACACACACATAGTTTTAGTCCTTGTTTCTCACACACACACACATGTTTACATTATATGATTTAAAGCATTTTCTCATTTCACCTTTGCTTCTGCTTTATCTATAAATTTCCCAACAACATTTTTCAGTTTTCTAGCGAAAATTGTAAAGGAACGTCAACTGCGCTCAGCGAGAGTCGAACAGCGGGGGAAATCGGGTACAAAAGCGTGTTCCATTCCGTTTGTGCATGTAATTTGCTAAACTACTCTCATAGTTTAAAGATAAGTGTACCAGATAAATAAAACAGTTTGTATGTATGTACATATGTAGTTTTTTCCCTATATTAAGACTCTCAGTATGTTTGCATCAAATATATTTTTTGTTACATGGGAAATGCTTCTACGACAAAATACGGAAGTTGGTGTACAAATTGCGTAAATTCTCATAAAAAATATTTGGTAAATCGACATAGAATTATGAGCAAAATCACTTGCCTTAACTTTTTTATTCCAATTCAGCTTCCAACAAATATTTTGATCAAATTTCATGGAATGTCAAAACCCAAATATATGCTTGGTTTAAAATAGACGTTTTTACTGTTTTGATGATAGATAGATAGGATAGATTTGTTTAAATGCCAAGTTCCCTACTGGGCATCCCATATGGGACAGATAACAACACGACAATTTAGGTATTCCGATTTTTGAACATATGGAAACATTTGACATTACGTTTATCATGAATATTTTTGTAGGAACGGTTTAAACATAAAACAAATCTATCAAAATGAATTACTGCATAAAAGTATAAATGAATTTGAATTGGTTTGGCAAGTTAAAAACTGTCAAAGTTGGAGCTTGTTTAATATTTCTGATATTCCTGGTTCCAATATTTCATAACGAAGATCAGTTCCACATGGCGTTGCTAATAAATGCGCATTAATTGTGGTAGCATGAAGTGTGTAGAATGTTTTAAGTTGAACACAATTTATACAAATACATATTTTTTTCGTGTTTGTGGGAGACCCATCTGCTCGTGCTCACTCCTTCACTGTCTCAAGTTTTCANTGTAGAATGTTTTAAGTTGAACACAATTTATACAAATACATATTTTTTTCGTGTTTGTGGGAGACCCATCTGCTCGTGCTCACTCCTTCACTGTCTCAAGTTTTCATTGTGTGTGTGTGTGTGCAATGAACGACGGACTGGAGTCATTTTTGGTTACATAGGAAATATTTATATGACTGTGGAAGTAACGGCTTTCTCTCTGATTTGATCATCTTATCAATTTGTAACTGCTCCAGGGGACTTCACTATCTCAGAAAACGTACAACTGCCAAAACATTCTCTAGTAATATGCATGTAGTGCATATTATGTACACATACAAATACATAGCCCATAATTTCTTTTCCGGCACATTTCAGTGCATCTTTCCGTTTCTCTGCTGTCAATATAAAATAAATACATCACCACCACCGTATTTAATGCAGTATTTTCTTCTGTTCCTACTGTTGTAGCTTCTGTGCTGCTGAGCTGCTTCAAAAAAAATTTTCCTTGAAAATCTCGGCTCAAGTCATAATAATAAATTGTCTTGCAATAAAATTCATCGAATTCAATTTACTCCTCTCTTCCCCTTTTCTGCTGACTTAAGAGACGCCTTAAAAAAAATCTGTTTCATGTAGTCTCATGTGTATATCTGTTTTCTCTCAAAACGCAATCCATTATTCTGAAAATTCTATTATCATTGTTATTGATGAATGAATGAATAGGCAAGTGGTGGTAGTGGAAGCAGTTGTTGTGTTGTTGTTATTCATGTGGGATGATGATGAACTATGCATATGTACAAAACTTTCCTGGGAATAACTTCTTCTTTTTTGTATAGAAATAAATAACAATTAGGTCCCTATCCTTCCTCGAAACCATATGCATGCTAAGTTATTATTATGCGTGTTTTCATTTCTCCATTCTTCTTCTCCATCTTGTTCCTTCATCCACGTCTTTTGCGATTCAAGGAAATAAATATCCGATAGACGGGTTTTTGCAATGTGAATAAATGAGACTTTGTGTGGAGTAGTTTTGATTACATACAAGATTCTCAGAATTTTTTTCTCTCCTTCAAACATGAATTTTCTATGCTAATATGAAGATTACAATGAATAAGATTTTAGTTCAGGATATTAAATAAGTGAAGCGTATTAAAACCGGGAAGGAAACTTTATGTGAAGATTCTAACATTTTGTGGAAGTAATTAGGTATCTATGTGTTTGGATGGATTACGTATTAGTTGAATAAACTCATTGCGGAAAAAAAGTAAATATGTAATCCCTTTACATGTGCTCCTTGGAGAATACAAAAAAAAATTTTGTACAAAGAATGAAATAAGGCAAAAACAAACACGAGTAAAATGAAAGAAAGGGTAGATTAAGCAATTCTATTATGCTTGCAAAAACTTGGAATTTTATATAACAATTAACAATTATTGTTGTTAGAAGGGAGTTCCAAATACAGGGAACGCATTTTTTCCACCAGACAAACTTTTCTGCTGTGTAATGTACTGCGTGTACTTTTTAGAATTTTATCCACAAAATTTTACAACTTTTTTTGTCATTATTATTGAGTATGGTTACATTTTTACACGGTAAGCGTTTGCTTCTTCTCTTTTTACTTTCCAGTGAAATTGTTTTGAAACGAGCACGTGTATGTCACATCAATAAAAAAATAGCATGAGATTTTTAATAGCAGTTGACTTGACTTGGAGTGCATATATATCCCACTTTATGCTTTTACTGTCAGTCTGGGCACCAAGATAACGGTAATTACAGATGAGTCTCATTCTCCATGTCGTGCTAGATTTAAATCACTTTAAAGCAACGAACGACGGGCAAACTTTTTTTTAAGTACAGGGAACTCACAGTTTTAAAAACAACGGCAAGTGGCAAGCCATGTTCGGAGTGCATAATAGATGCAGCAGGCGATATTATTATAGCCAGTGGCTGTTTTGTTGTCATGATGTGTTGCACGTGCACTGTTATTATTACACGTTTCCCTTGTAAACATGTATCGTCTTTCATGGGATAATACATATGTATGCCGAGTTTGCGACTGGCATCTGCTGGCATTGTGTACTTTAAAAGCTCCACCTTGTCCCCTCTCCCCTCTCTCTCTCTCTCTCTTCCTTGTCTGCTGTTGTTTTGTTGTCTGTTTTGTAGGACCTATCCAAGTGACGCGATTGTGTCATTTGTTGGTTAGCTTTGGGATTTGGGAATTGAAACAAGCGAGGTGAAAAAGAAGCAAGGTCATTACAATCGTTGAAAGTAGCATAAGCAGCTTTTCATTGTAAATTCATTCAGTCCCATTGTTTTTTTTTTCAACGTTTACTTTTTTTTCCACATTACTACCTACAAGGTGGGGACAGGGATATTATCAAGTGTATATTGGCAACTGACAACGACGAGACAGGAAGGTCATGAAAAGGTGGACTTTACACAAAAGCATATATCTCCAGAGAACGTGTAACATTTCCCACTTTCTTTTCTGCACTTTCCCCTCCAAATAAAAACTCAATGTCAATTACATCCAAGGTATGTATGTACATGTACATATGTATTCCGAATGGAAATTTGGAACAAGAAAAAAATAGTTGAAAAAAAGAAGAAAAACTCAATCAGAAAAAAAGTGACATGAGCATGACACTCAGTTTACTTTAATTTTATATGAGTGTATACAGGATATATACATGTACATTTAACGACAAATCCACTGTCACAATCTCCATGATCCAATGATTGCCTTATAAAGAATGTAGTAAAGAAAGCAATACTTTTTATCTCTTTTTTTTGCCAGCCACTACTGTGCCATTAACAATCATCAGTAATTTCCCATATCTACATACATAATTTTCTATATATCTGCTATATATTATATATACTCGCATTCCAGATAGTTTTACTTTTTGTTCGCCTCTACTCTCTCTCTCTCTCTCTCTCTCTCTCGGGTAATCATATAAGGTATAGGTGATGAATAAAGGTGAAAGTAAACGACTTCTTCAATGTCACAATTCCACTGTATTGGTGGGTGTTTGTGCATGTGCCAAGTGCCCTATGACTGCTGTGTGTGTTGTTATTATTATAGGCATATCATCATATACATAGCTGCTCTACCATCCAGAAGAGAGTGTCTACGTGAACCAGTAAAATAAAATGGAAAAACAATGCAGTGAGAATTAATGTGCATTTATTTCTAGAATTGTTATCTCTCACTCTCTTTCGCTTTTGTAAGTTTTCCAGACGTTTTGGTGGTGGTGGTGGTGATGGTGGTGGGGGTTAGTGTGCAATATGCGCTCAAGTTTAACATTTACGGTGAAAGTACAGAATATTATGGAATTTATAATGTGAATGTAAAATTTCTCATGAATCAAGCAAGCGTATATTTATATAACGCGCGTAGGAAGTAAGATGATTCGGGATGTTGAGGATGATGATGATGTTGATGCATTGTAATGTCCTGGAGGCTGCAATTAACGGTGACGGTAATATACTGGTGTCCGATTTCCATTTACTTTATCTAAATCTACAACTTTGCTCTCTTTCACTATACACTTAGGTATCTAATGATATTAGTTGTGTCGTAATCCAGAGGATTTTTGGTTTCAGATTACTATATACAATATATATGCACACACAGTGATATATTATAAATAAAACAAATTATAGTGTTTTTCTACATACATTTTATTCCAATCACACAGCTTTTATAGGAGTTTTGTGATTTTCATGTGCTTCTAACATTTGGGATTTTCCAACCAAGACATTGTACACGACATGATGATAAAAATAAATTGGGTTATTTATTGACGACAGTTTCAGATACCTGTGCCTCTAATTTTTCGTTATATGTACGTACATGTTGTGTACTCTATGCCACTGGCTATAGTTGTATATTATTATACGGCGGCTGCTACTGCTGCTGCTGCTGCTGGTGGTGGTTCTGCTGCTGCTAAAATGAAAACATTTTGATAATGATGCTACTACAACATTGATCTTTCTTTGATTTCATTCCGCTTTATTTTTCTAGTTGATTGTAAGGAATCGAGGGTATGTATAAGGTATCATTATCAAAGGGATATATTTACACACGTTAGTAAATATGTATGTATACAGTATTATAACGTCGCCATAGCCAAAGGTAGAAAGTGTAGACGACATTTTTTTTATCCTTAAAAATAAAACTGTACAAAAACGTAGGTATAGGTATAGTAATGCAATGAATTTGATGCGAGGCATGACGCTCCCACCAACACACACACCACCAGAAATTTTCTATGTTTTCCCCTTTTTTCTAGGATCTATGTATTTATTTAGAAAGATGAAAAGGAATTGGAAATTTCCAATAGAAAGGAAAAGTTTAGAGAGAAGTGCACTGAATTCATTAAGATTGTAAATGGGAGAGAAGGTTTCACAGGAAAGTAAATCCATCAAAATGATGATGATGATGTGATGGACTCTCTCATGTAAATTGCGCACATTGCACTATATATGCAGCCCTCGCATGTCTAGTCTATGTCTGCTTTTTACTTTGATCTGCTTTTGTAATTGACTCACACTTACCATGAAAATAAATGGAGTTGTAGCAAATGTAAGTACATTAGCATAATAAGAAAATTCGCTTTACGTACTTGCTAAAGGACGGGAACGGATGAGAATACTAAAGTGTTCTTTCATTATTGTTATCATTATATTTTCTAGTCTTCTTTTCTTTGTTAGTTACTTATAAATTCGGTGGAAGGATATTATGGATGAGCGTGGATGTGTACTACAACAGCTGCTGCTGCTGCTGTTTAGTCACAATTGAAAGAAGTATAAAATTATTTGATGAATGAACTTGAAAACGGATTGGATGAAATTGGCAATGCATCAATGAATTTTTTTTGGAGGGGGGGATATCCTATTCATTCAAGAAGAAGATTCCTTCATTTTTTATTCTGATTTCTTGGAATAATTGATGTGAACAAAGGGTCCCTACCCACGCACTTACATTTTGGGTGACATCCACATCAATGACGTTAAAACCAGTGGAGGTCATCTTAATTTGATTACAATGGCATTCGCATTTGTGAAGAGGTTCTATATTTAGATTGATGAAATGGAGATTGCATAAAGGCTAAAATGCCTTTCGAATAAATGGAATTGTGAAACCGACTGTCATGTCAAAGCAAATAATAAACTAGGCATTATTATTATTTAATATTTTATTAATATTTTGCTTGCGTTGTTGCGTGAGACGCATATGAATTAGTTTTGATTTTGTATTTAAAATTATATGGCTTGTAGGTATAATTTATGAATGAGAGTGATCAACAAAGTCATGTTGACGACGACAGACGGACAACAAAATTACTTTATAACTTCTTTTTTTTACGCTGATTGACAGGATGACGTTTCTACATGCAAAGCGTTCTAATTTATTTAGTTGGTGGCTTTTATTTCCTTTGGCTTGACCTAATTCATTCGCCAATATATTACAACTTTCCATAATATGCACCCCTGCTGCTGCTGCTGTGTTTGTTATTAAATGTGCGTTTTACGACATCCACACGTTTCCCTGCTTCCACTTAAAAAATCCATCCTGCAACCTAATCATAGACTTCATATCAATATTATCCAATCAACTTTCTCTTTTACTCACTTTATTTATTATTCCCCACCATACGCTTATATATTTAATATTTGATGATGTATATATCGATCCTTTTCCTGTTTATGTATCTATACAAATCCTTGCAATACTCTGTTCTCCCCTACACTCAACTTTTCACTTTTCCTCAAAATTTAAAAACTTATTTTCGATAAAACCTAAAGTTGCCCAAAAAAAAGTTTTGCTTAAAATAATATTATGCTCCTGGTTAGGTTTTTTTGTTTTCATTTTATCCCCAAATTTTCCTGCAGGTGATATGGATCATGTTAGTGAAACCCAATCCAATCAAATGGCATACCTATCCCCATTTCCTGTATTTGAAAAATGGATTCTCTGTTGATCTTACGCAACATACACTCTGTTGACAACTACTGACTTTTACTACTTTTTGTTTGAAAACCTCATTTAAAAATGTAAATCAATAATATAAGGGGGTAAGTTGCAACTTTATTTCCAAAAGGTACGCAGTGCAGAAAGCAGAGTGTGGCAAGTATATACATTCACAATGTGCGTGGAGATTTTTTTGCGCCATAAACTGTCAGAAAGACAGTAAAGCTACTTGAGTCAATAAAAAAAATCGATGAGAATGGAATGGTGACTTTTTTTTGGTGGTGCGATATTGTTATTGTCTAAAATAGGTGGTAGCATATTATATATCTTGCATGCGTTGCGTGTAGGTGATAGGCGAGGCAAATAGCCCTACTGTAACTGCCACCCTTCATCCCATTCTTCTCCTCCTCCGGTTTTACTACCTTTTTCCCCTTCTTCTTCTCCTTCTGTCTGCAATCAATATTCGGAGATTAGTAAGAAAAAAGGTGGACAAGCCGAAGAAAATAAAAGTGAGTTTTCCATCTTAGATACACGCAGATGGATTGACAAACTGGTTGATTTCCAGATCCTTTCAAGGTGTTCCACATTATTATGCTGCTGCTATACTACTCCTATCATATAATATAGTGCAGCAAAACAAATAAGAGACTGATATATGCCAAAAACGTCAAACATACGTAATAAAATTCTCAAACATTCGGGCGCTGCAGGCTATAAACAATTGTTTGTATGTATTTAACAATTGTTTGCTTTCGCTGTCATGTCACGTGTAAAAGATGTAAAAAAAATATATAGTTCGTAAGTGGGAAAACGTTTAAAGAAGGGATAACCAGCACCTTCACCATCAGCAGCATCATCATCATCGCCATCTGATTTTATCACTTTTATTTTCTTTCCAATAAATTTACGTTTTTTCTCTCTTCTCTCTCCACTCTGCTGCTTTTCATCTTAATATCTGCAGCTGCTTCTGGCACTTGTCATTTGTCAATATTTTTTGTTGATTGTTCAACCAAAACGAGACAAAAAAAGTTGGATAAAGCAACTTATGGATATAAACTTATATGTACACATTATTATGTCATGAAAATGTGCACAACTTTAAGTGCAATCCAGTTTAAGTTTGTTTCTTTACACAAAAGAGGATCCATCTTTCCATCTCTTCACTTTTCCTCTTTCGTTTCACTTTGATAGAGTGAACGTCTCTGAAAGGAAATGGGATATTTTCTCTTTTCCACCACCTACACACATATTTTCACGCATCACTACTTTCGTCTTTCGTCATTTGCTTCACTACTCCTATTCAATTCTCAACTATTCTAACAACCGGTTACAATAAAAAAAAGACCAGTCGAATTTTGACAAAAAAAATCTGTGTGTGTGCATAAATGCCTCCAGATAAATAGTAGGTACGTTACCCCCCCCCCCTCCAAAAAATATCAACACCGGTGTGTAATATGTGTATTCTGGGTGATACGTGTGTGTGTGTTCATTCATGTCTTATTCTGATATCTTTTACTTTTCGCATATTTTCTTTCTGGTTGGCCGAAGAGCAGGACCCCAGAAAAAAAAATCTTGTTTACAAACTACCTTTACACATGAAATCTCCGATTACATCTCTCCATTTCCGGAATTTCTCCTATTTTTCGCATTTCCCCACTTTTGCTTTTTGCTCAAGACTTCTTCCCTTTTCCCCTCTCTGATCAATTTCCTTTCACTTTACTTGGGAGTACCTATACCTGTGTGTTTGTGTTTCTGTTTGCTTTCTACATATTTTCCCTTTCAATTCCCAACCTTATCAATAAATTCATAAATTAGTTTGCCAAACAATTACAATTGTCTCACTCCCACAAGCTATTAGTACCACCCCCTCTCCGCTCTAAACTATAATAGTGCATGTATAACGATCCCAATAACATCTCACCCACTTCCCCTTCTCAACACAGTTACTATCATATCGTCATTCACATCTGCGACAACCCTGCTTGCTATCGTCGTCATCATCCACTAACCAAAAACAACAAATTACCTAGAGATGCAAGTTGAACGATCTTTTTTTCTGCACACATTAATTTGCAATCATCAAAAACAACATTGCCATCATCTCTCCAGATCAAAAAAAAAGGAGACCAATGAACTTTTGTGTGTTTGTCCTCGTCGACATCATGTTACATAGTTGGGATTCCTATATCTTTAGCAGATTTTCATTTTAGATTAATTAATAATTTTTTCTCTTGGTTTTTTTTGTGGGTGTAACTTGTGACTGGTTGTGATGACTCATACTCATCATCATCGTCCTCATTACGATTCCGTTTTCTGATAAACAACCAAAAGGCTATTTTTGGCTTTTTGCTGTTTTAATAAGATTTTACCATTCCAATTATTAAACGCCCAATGTGAAAGGAAATCTTAATGAAAATCGCAAAATAAATTGTATGAGTACTGGGGCATTTTGAGACATTTCCCCCTCTCTCTCTTGTCAAAAAAAACTTTTCCCATAATCCTGAAAGCATACATTTGTATCTGCGCCCTTTAATGTACATTTATGAAGGTAGTTTCCGTTGCTGCTTCACTACATACACTTTAACTCTGCCACTCACTGTATTGTTTGCTGCTGCTGTGTTGCTTCTTCTTCTCGGTACAATTTATTATTTTATTCCTTCTTTTCCTCCTTACTTAACCTTGTATGAAGTTGGGTAATCAATTCCATTCGAAAGAAGGCGGAATAAATGGCCTCCCAATAAATGGTAAAATTACAGGCTTTTTTCTTTTGCCTCCCTTGAACTCCCCGCAATTATCCTGTGAACCAGGGTATAACATAAGCATACAAAAAAAGAGCGGCAACAGCAATATACTACTAGCACACACACACACACAATAAAGCGGATGATGAGAGCACTTTTCTTGTTCACCGCCCGATTGTCCTTTGCTTATACCAAGAAAAGAAAAAGAAAGAAAACCAAGAAGAAGCTCAAGACGAAGAGGGAAAAAAGAGCGAAAGGGGAAAAAAATGTTAAGCTTAAAGAATTTATTTCTTTTCTTCTCTCTTACCCTCTTCTCTCCTTACTTACTTTACTCGTTTCACTCGCAAAAGCCATATTATAGCGAGTCAGAGTAATACACGCTTCGAAGAATAAAAAAATAAGTTCCATAATATTCGCATGTGATAATATAATACATTAAATGGCAATGTGGATGCTGATGGTGGTGGGGTATATATAGGACATGATGATCACTAGACATGAGGCGCAATGCAATGCAGTGGTGGTGGAGGTGGTATATGCTTGTGCCGGTGTTAGCTTTAGTGACGATATGATCATAGTCATAGTCATGATGATCATGATGATGATGCTGATGATGATGGTGATAACTTACGTTATATTTATTAGCACAAATTTTTCTCTTATACATTTTTTTAGCACCGTGTGCAGTTTCTTAATAATATTTGAGGGAATAAAGCATATACATAATAATTTTTCGCCATTTTTCCACTGACTTGACTTGAAGCACAATAAAAGTAAAAGTATTCTAACATACCTTTTTTTATTATTTTGTGTTTGTATGTAAGTTTTCTCTCTTCCTCTTATATGGATCGTTGCATATATAGTATATAGCATATTTTATTATTATTATTATTATACTTTAGTATAATAATGTTTGAAAGGATTGGTTACACCATTATTTCATCACCCACCACCACCACTGCCGTCACCACAACGAAAAAGAGCATAAGTATGAAGGTGGGAAGGCGAAAGCATTACCATTACCACCACCATCACCACCACCACTTCTTTTTTTCCATTCATTTCTAAACATTCCTACACTTTTTGATGTTGGATTTGGTTGGCGGTGGTGGTGGTGACTGTCACAACTTTTATGTAAGCCTTTGTGTGTTTTATACGTAAGATTTTTTTTATATACATGTATGGATATATCAGCAGAACAGAAGAGCAGCAGCAGAAGCATCCGTCTCATCCGCCGTGTTTCACAGAAAAGAAGAATAAAGTCAATGTCACAATTTTATAGCAAACTATGTTTGAGGAGGAGCAGTGGGGCCCTTTCCAAGGACCTTGTTATGTTCCCTCTCCATCTCTCTCCCGTTTTTGCAAAGAGCAAAAGTTTGCCATGATCATTTCTTTTTGGTATTACAATACTTTATATATATATTCTGCTTCTGCTGCTGAAAATACTATATTATTGCCAGTTTTTGAAACATGAAGAGTTTGGTAGCGGCAGCGTGGAAAAAAAATAAGTAAAAGCATGCAAAAACATAAAAATTTGCCAGAGAGCCCTGAGAAAAGGAGTGTTTTGAGAGTATATATATGCTGTCTTTTGCCTAAAGGGGACCTATAATAAGTACACACGGAAAACTAAAAGTTGTATATATGGTGGTGGTATGGGAAGCTTGATGTTGTTGATGATGATGATGGTGGTGGTGATGATGACGGCTCTATGGTGGTGGTGGAGGTGGTGGATGGAAAATGGCAAGGAAGAAGGAAAGAGAGAGAGAGAGGGAGAATGAGTGTGTAGGCATATTTTGCTCTCAGTTTCCCTTGTGTTGTTGTTCCTTCCATTCATTGCCGGGGAAAATGGATGCCTTTCCCCAAAAACTCGTTTCCTCTCATGACAAGTGATAAATGATGATTAGTTTTACACAGACTTTTTGTACTACTACTACTACTGCTATAATATATACACCTAATCACAATCACAAGGAGTGTGAATAAGAGAGGAGTGGTAGTGGTAGTCGTGAATTTCTCTTTAGAGAATAATAATAATATGTTGGCCGGTATACAGCAGCGGTGGTATGTGTGGCTCTGGAATGGAAGAAGGAAACAATGTGCTTGATATAAAAGGACATGCAGACAAAACAAACATTCCACAAATTTCACAGACTGGAAACCAGTCAAATAATAATATGTAACTATATACTAATGATTAAAGTGATGTAATGATAATAGTAAAAGTCAGCTTTATTGTATACTCTTTGAAGTATGTTGAGACTGTGATGATGATGATGATGATGACAAAAGTAGCTGTTTGGAAAGTTGGATAGTGGGAGGTTTTATGTTGTTTTTCGAGAAAAACTTTTCTTATTTTTTTTTGCAAAAAAAAAAATGAATTTCAGCATAGCAAATCAGTCATGATGTGCTGCTGACTCATATGTCTCCTGTAAATGGCAAATACATTCATATATAAAATGCTTTACCTTTGCACGTGATGATTTCTTATGATAGTGGAAAACATTTGGGAGGTGTATATGTATACCATGTACCTATGTAAGTGGTAAAAGGAACATTAAATTAAGTGAGGAGATGCGTGAGCACACCATTTCCAGTTTTCTGAAAGGAAATATCAGAAAAGAGATAAGACCCTGTGCGGTGAAACAGACTTTGAAATGCAATTTAATATATTATGAATACGATCATCAAAGTTTTTGAGTATGATATCATCGTAAGAGTTTTGTGGAATCCAGTATGGTAACATCTTGAAAGCTTTTCCCACTTCCTAGAATGTGTCACAAGGATAATTCATTCCCATCCACCATCGAGGACGTGTGTGGGTTACATTGACTGGAAAAAAAGTGTATGTGGTAACATGGTGAAAGGTGATAGGTACACGTGGTTCCGTAATATACAGGGCAATATACTCGGTAATAAAAAAAATGAGCTTGCGTGGGTGGCTTGAGAAAAAATATTATGATGCCACGTGGGAATCGGAAAGAGCAAAAAAGAAAAAAGAAAAAGGGCACAGGACAGGAAATGAGAATGAATGAGCCGCAGTTTCTCTAGCTGTAATAATAATTCAGCCGGCATCAAAAAAGAAAGAATATAGTAATAATACTTTATTATCATTCCCCATTAATAATATCCGGTTTCCATTGACCGACATTGGCATCGCGTATCGTTTCTCACAAAAGAAGAAGAAGAAGAGGAGGAGGAGGTGGAGAGAAGGAAAAACATTTTTTTGATTTATAATATTTTCCCGGAATTTGCCCTGCTGGTTCTCTGTTCTTAAAGAACTGCAATAACATACTCTTTTTTTCATCTTTCATTCTTATTATTATTATATTATTAGCAGGCATACATAAAAAAAATTAGCTTTTCTTTGTAATTTATCATCTTGCTGCATCATTTGTGAGCTGAAACGCATATATACTTTAATCAAAACACAATAATTTACTTTGTTTAGTAGTACGTCTTATTGTAAAGTTACTAGGGAATGTCGTAGGAAAAATGCAACATTACGGCAACAACATTAGTTTCAATTCACCCCAAAAAGTATCCATCTCTTCTTCTAAAATAAAATAGAAGTATTCTCTTAAATATACTGTAACACGTCTGTTTGGTAATACGTCCTTCATGTCGAAGTTGGATAGTGAAAACGTCCCTGTATATCCTCTCTCCAAAAAATAATTGATTTTGTATAATGTTTTAATTAACTGTCCACAACAAAAAAGTTTTTGTCCGTCTTCTGCTAATATGTACGTCTTCTTATGTTGTTGTGTGCATTTAGGCGTAGGGGAAACAAATGTAACACAATAGTATTTGATTGTTCGTGTGTTCATGATATATTTAATTTGAAACTATTATTATTTAGATGTACATATTGTGAAGGTACAACAATTTGATGTCGTGGTTTTTGCATCATACTAGAACTCTAATAATGTGTATGTTATGGGATTTTGTTTGGCAAAGTATCATGTAACTGGAGATGTGCATGTGATGGTGGTGATGGTGGAGTGTGTGTTGATATATGTATGTATATCGTCGGGTTGAGTGCTGAGTCTGAGTCTGAGTGTGTGTTTGTGTGCCTCTATAATTTTTAACTGTTATCGACGTAATTATAAAATCACTTGCATACTGTCCACCATCACACGCCAAAATGAAATGATGCAAAAATATGCAACATATGTGTGGAGTGCACAATGTAGTTGTTGTGTGTGGCAATAACAAAATGTACATGTGAGTGTGTGCATTATTTTGGGTGTGCTTTAGACTGGATCACCACTGTTGCAGGAAAGTGCTAATAAAAAAAAGTGGCCAAGTCTACAATTCTATCCTTCTCCCAGCCGAGCCTACTAGACACTATTAATATACGTAATTAGCATAATAATGGTAATGATAACAGTGAAAATTCTGGGAAACAAATTTAATTTTCATGTGGAATATACATATAATATTATGCGCATTCTGAAAATGCTCAAATGTAATACCATGTAGCTACTTTCATTTCGGCGCTTCACTGCTTAATGAATGGATAGTGTGGAATACTTAGAGGCGTGTGGGTTTCCCTGCACCTAAAAAGTATAATAGTTTGTGTGTGAAAATAAAATATTTCATAAATATGGCTAATTTTCGGTGTGGGTATAAACGAGTTTATGGAAAAGGTAAAGAAAAAAAAATTGCTGAAACAAATTATTCTTCAATTTTCACGTATTTTGCTAAATGCTGTGTAGGTAACAAAACGTGTATTGTTATTATGTAAGTTTGTGTAAACACTGCCTTGAATTATACCCCAATTTTTCACTCTGGGAATACAAATAATTATGTAATCAAATCAGGATTGATAATGATAGCTCTTCTGTCACTCCTGCAATTACAAATCTGGTGAACTTTGAAAAAGGAAAAAATTGGAAAGAGTCGAAAAATGTGCCATTCCCATTCATAAAGTAAAACAAGTTATATCCCGTTGATCCCATGAGAGTCTCGCATTCCCCTGAAAAATATCAATTTGTGATGATGTTGATATGGCTTTTTGCTTTTTCTCTTCTTGTGTGTTGAAAGGTACAACATTCAATGTCATGATGAAAGTCGTTACGGTAATCATCATCAACATGGCATCATGATGATGATGATTATATCCCCAGAAAATTTGTTTTTTTTTCCTCACTTGTCATTACCATCATCAGGGACAATCAGGTAATCAAATTAACAGCACGTCGTTCTATCCGCACTCGACCAAGCAACTATGCATGGCGGACCCCATCATCATCACCAATAACTCTCTCACATTTGCATACTTTAATATATCTATCTATACTCACACTCACGTGCTAGCTGGTATTTACTCGAACTCGACGAAATGCTCCACCACCATCATCATCATAATCATCACCACCAACATCGCCTCGCCATCATCATAATCGTTATTATCATCACACACACACACATACACTTGCTGTCATCATCACATCACCATCACCTCCATCTAACGATTACGTGTTTTTCTTGTTTAAACCATCTTTCTCACCCAAGCTTACTCTTCACTCATATCAAAGCCTACAAGCATCATACATAGACCAACATCACATTAGACCAACATTCGCAAAAGCTTATGGATTAAATCGGTATATGAAACAAGATATAAAAAAGGTAAAACCTTTTCAAAATTATTACTCTGTTGTATTCTTTGACTGCCTGTGTGTACAAGCATTCGGTCTGATAGATGTATAAATCCTTTGAAGAGAGAGAGAGAGAGAGAGAGAGGAGGTAAACAGAAATAAGCAAAAAAGATATAAAAAAGTAAAGTGTGCGAGAGTGAGAGGCAGAGTGTGAGATCCATCCATCCATTCCCCAGGGACTTTCCCATTTCTAAATTGATTCTTCTCTTCCTTTTCCACAATAAAGGCTTATTAAAAGTGTTGGAGATAATAAAAAGCAACCAATACATTTTCCACCTATTATGCAGAGCATATATCAAACATACTCAAAAACAGAGAGAGAGAGAGAGAGATGAGATCATTATCAATACTATTTTCTAAAGGACTTATTTAATCATTCCGATGATGATGATCATCATCATCAACAACTTTTTAAACAAAATGTAAAACTTAAACAAAAATGTGAAAACCAATTTCTTCTTTGTGTTAATAAAACTTAAAGACCTACATGTATACACAGCCACTCACTCATATATGTAAAAACATTAAAAAGTAGAGCAATGTAGCATCAGCCCTGCTGCTACTAATACCAAAACCACACATACAATATTAACACATTCACACAAGTTGGCACTACGACTACTACTACTACTATTATTACTTTTACTGCAACTGCCTCTTTACTACTCAAAAGTGATTATAAGAATGGGATAATGGAAGCCCTGGAGGAAGAAAAAGCAAAAAAGAGCTTTCAACAACACCCACCATCAGGTTTGAGTGCCGAGGAGTTTTGTTTGGGCTTATTTCCTCTCTCTTTCTCTCTCTCTCTCTCTTTCTCTCTCTCTCTCTCTTTCTCTCTCTTCAAGGAAGATTGAAAGAAGAACAAAACATAAAAAGTTTATTTTCAAGGGTCTTTTCTCTTTACACTTACCATATAGACTATACAAACTACAAGATTAAACTCACTCATTCAAAACACACACACACACACACTCTCACTTTCTCTCTCTCTCTCTCTCTCTCACTTTCAACATCAACATAATCATTTTTGCCTCTTTGTACTGCACACCTCCTACTTGTTCTTTTTAAGAGCAAAAGTGTGTTCCAAGCTGTTTCTGCTCTGGCTGCTGATGGAATGTTAATTAGGCTTTAATTGCATATGATTACACCTTTTTCCTCCATGTGATATGCTAGACACGCCATTATGAAAGTCACAAGCTGTAGAGAAATACTTGGCTAAATACATATATATATATAGCTTATGCGTATTATACTCGAAAATGTAATGGTATTGCACATGGGATGGCAAAAAAATTCTCATTTCCTTGTAGCATAATGTTGTGCATTGTACCTACCTACCCATATAATATTATGCAGTGGGGTGGATATTTTCAAAACATGTTATTTTAATGATGGGAGATGATTGCACGTGAACAAGTGCAGTAGTAGTGGGATATTTAAATGAAGAAAATCAAAGAGTTTTTTTTACACGTAGGTATAATACATACTTTCCTTTTCCTGTTTTCCAAGCCGACAGTCTGGGAATGCTGGAAAACCAGTGATTATTATTACGCAAGCCCTTTAGTTGTCGGTGAGGTAGTATGGGAAGCGACATGGGATTTTCTAAGAATTTAGAATGTTATATAATTACTTGTAACATTTGAGATAAGTATGTCAATTCAACATGATGATGATGTTGATGATAGGCCGGTCTGCTCCTTTGATGATGATGATGGTGAAAATCGGGGCAAAGGAAAAGGAAATGATGATGATGATGATGAAAAGGTATGGAACAGAATGCAAATTAAGGATCAACAAGGATATATATTTAAAAATAGATGTGAATGAATGAAGATGAGAGGATAAAAAAAATGGAAAGAAGCTCTCTGCTTGGCACCTCTTCAATTGGAAGGTGAGTGGTGCGTGCGTGCGGATGGGAAGAACAGGTTTTATTTTTCTTTGTGAAAAAAAAGAGAAAGAAAGCTTGTCATAAAAGTAAAAAAAAGAAATCGTGCCTTTTCATGATAATGATAACAACCCATGTATACCTTGTGGCTTGTTAAGTTCTCAAGTGAAGAAAGCTGGCAAATTGTAAATTGTGAATGATGATTACATGGAACTCAAGTACAGGTGACTTCTGATCTGAAAAATTGTTCGTCAAAGAAACATATAGACTTGCTACATAATATACTACATATTATTATACAACCGTCTTACATACCGTATCGATGTGTACATTGTAACAGCTTTAAAGCATGTACATATTATATAATAAATGAGATGTATGTAACATTCAGCAAAGGAGATTTTCTACCATTTTTTTTTGTCGACAAAAAATGTTATTAATTTGATGAACATGAAGAAAAAAATGTGTAAAAGCGTAGTAGGAGAAGGTGAAGATGAAATGGAAATATATTTGCTGTTGGAATGGTCATGTTTCAAGGGTTTCAAGTTGAATGTAATGTACATATAAAAATAAAGGGTATTATAAAAATGTGAATATTGTAATATGAAATTTGACACTACAAAGAGCAAAATGTGTATAAGTTCTCTCGTCTCAAAAAAAAGAGAAAGATTTATCGTGTCAATGGCTTCCCCTCTAACAAGTACGTTGTAAGGACGTAGCAAGTAGGTATACATGTTATAAAATCGTGATGATGATGATGGTGAAAATTTTGTGAAGTAGTTTCCCAGCAGAATTTTAATGCAGTCACATATTATACATACATGTTATGGCAAAGCAGCAGTATAGTCTAGTCTAGCCTGCTGTTACAGTAATAATAATGGTCCGACCTCATATATGAATGTGAGTATGGAGTATGGAGAGGTATATGAAAATGGAGAAAAAGAAAATAAATCTGAAAAATATAGCAAATAATTTTTCACTCTTTTTAGCAAGTACAGTGTATAATTTTTTTTTTGGTGAGTAATTTGTAAAAACGATGGGTGTGCAATGTAGTTATGTGCACACAATTACAACTTTTATCAGTGTTTGCATAGTATTTAGTAGTAGTAGTAGTAGTAGTAGTACATAGTGTGTGTATGTGTGTAATTTTTTAAATTTTTTTATTAGTACATCAATCAATCATTGAATTTTTTTTTGAAGGTAATAGTGTGTTGTTATTTGTGTTGTTATTTGTAGGTACTTACAATAAAGTGGAATATCCACAAACTGGGAAGACCCACTCTAAAAAAAAAGAAAGTTTTCCTTCTTTTCTTCTTTGAATGAATCTGAACAAGTAACGCTCATTAAAATATTGTTTTTTTTGCTACATTTTATTATTATTATAAAGATTCGCTAGAATAACAAAGTTTTGAATATAAGGTTGTTTGTTGGAATGGATTTATAGTAATAATTTAACTAAGTATAATAATAAATATTATTATTATTTAAAGAAGTGGGTCGAAGACAATGTATTTGAAACATAGCTGTTTGTATAATTATAATAATTAATATTTTTTTAATGTTTTTTTTGTATTATAGTTATTTACAGGCCATTAAAAATTCAAACTGTGTTAAAGGTTTACCACGTCTCTCTGAGTTTGTATCTCAATCTACGCCAATTTAGTGCTTTTGGTGCTTTACATTTTCCATCTGGCACACTTTCAAACATTTCATTATTTCATTACCGGCGTCGAAACTCGTTAAACCTCTTATCCTTCACTTTAAACTATTGAAATTGGTATAATTTTTATTATTTCCAACTGCTTATATCATATAATTGAAATGTAACAATTTAGGTATTACGTTTTTCAGACAGTTTAATATTTTTATTTTTGATTGAGTCATAAAAATTTCATGATCAACAACAGCGTTGCATGAATAACAAGATTATTAATAATTTTGAATGTTACAACAAAACAAGTAACATTTTTTTCTCTTCTTCTCCAAATCTATTTGAAATGCAATATGCATTTCATTTTTTTTCTTTTTTTAATCATTTTAACATCCAATTAGTTTTTTTGTGTTCAATAACAATTCAATAATTTATTTTTGGTTTGTTTCAAAACTATACAGAATTACCATCATCATCATTATTAATAATTATCATTAATTAACTTTGTTTTTTGAAACCGCATATTTTTCTATTATTTATTTATTTATTACACAACGATAAAGTTTTTTGTATGGTTTTTCTTCTCAAATCTATTCCATTCCATAGAAAATACACAATTGCAAAGCCAGCTCTGCAATCTTTTATTCTCTTGTTTTTTTTGTTACAAGTGTAATAATAACTAATTAATAATTGTATAATAATTAATTCTAGTAGTTTTTAGTAATCTTTTGACTCTCACAATAATAAAAGGAAACACTTTTTTTGCATCATAAAAGAATTTTGGTTTTTTACTTTTTATTTTTGTAAGTGCATCATTATCATAATAATAATATTCATTGTAGTACTCAAATAATCATATTTTTATGCATACATAAAAATGTATAGTCCGTCATCATCAAAAAGATTAGGATTAAATGTATACGTCAGACTCTCAATCAAACATACAGTAGTATTATTATTATTACTATTTACTAAACATACCTTAACAATCTAAAACAGTTTGACTTTTATTTTTTTTTCGTAAAAAAATGAATACTGGACACAACCATTTTCACACCTGCCGCTCCAAATTACACCCAGCTATTTTTCACATCCATAATATATTATTCTACCTTTCGTAAACACCTAGCTTTTAAATATTATATTATGTAAGTTCATCGACACGAGAGAAAATTACATGTACATTTTTTTAGGTCAGTAGCGGATGTTAACATTTTTTTTTAAATTGAAGAGAGAGAGAGAGAGAAAAATAATAAATATTTGACAAGGGGCTGAAAATGTGTCTTATATCGCCCCTATTAAATTCAGCGACTCAGCCGGGGGGGAAATAATGC
>JAHZNC010005237.1:0-11185 GCA_027744095.1 Zhuqinia jingwanae | reverse complement strand
GACACCCAAAAAACGTTAAAACGCTTTTAACTACGATGACGTAACATCGATTATATAAGCTGCTTCCTCACATCATCATTCCATAGAAAGATTTATTTCCGTCGGGACGTGATCGTAAAAATACCCTACCTTTCAAAATGAAGTTTGTAAACAAGAATGACTTTTTACATCTCTTACAAGCATTGTTTGTCCCAGGCAAATAAATAAAAACCAATCAAAATCTACAGACTTTTGTGTCATATATGAGGGAAAAAAATGTTTCGTGTTTCACGAAAAAGTTTTTCAGGTAAGTACACTCATTATTATTACGTTGTGCTGGTCCTAATGAACTTGCTCAGAAAACATCTAATACTTCGTTTTGTTCAATATAAAAAAGAAGCTTGAATGAATTCCATCTTAAACGCACAAAATGAATTTTAAGTTTTTCAAATTTAGCCTCTAATGCTAACGACTCGTAAGAGGTTCAACATGTTTGTAGGTGCGCGATGAACAAATGCAAAAATGATTGCATGAATATATGCTTTATATTTTGTTTTATCTTGTGCCTTTTTTGCTAAATTGCTATATTATGAGAATTTTATGAGATAATGAGGGATTGACATGAGATGGTACAAATCTTGAATTTTCAAATTTTTCAGAATGAGAGGCTAATCAAGGAAATTGTATTGTAGGCATATTCATAACTACATTATAGGTAGTTAGAGAATCATTCCAACAGCCATACGCCCTTTTTACCTACTTTGAGTGTAAAATACCCTTCGGGTAATATGCGAATGTGCCTTGTCAAGCCAAAATATTTTTCAAGCAAATGGATGGATAATTTATGACGTGTTCAATAATGGTGAATTGAAAATGAGACAAGCATTAAATTAAAAAATTGGTGTGCCAGCAAATATATAATATGTATCATACATTTTAATTTTTAATGAAAGGGTAAGCAAGCAGATAAAATGCAAAAATGGCAATATCGCACCTCCATCTTATTTATCGCGACAAAAGCATGAAAGCGAAGTCAACAACTACATGTACATTTAATGTAAGTTGTCAAATTATCAGGATTGTATTTTGCAAAACTTTTTATGATTCTGGAAATTATAAAACTTCCTCTTGCATACCGCAACATTTATATAATATGTACCTATTTCATAATATCACGTGTGGTATTTCATACATTTTGACCTGAGAGTTTGACTATGTACATATTATGCAAATAGCTGCTGATCCTCCGGATTGATTATATTTTATACACACATGCATACACATTATATATATATAGGTAGGTAATATAAAACAGTATAAAACACTTACAGGGCCAGATTTTTTGTTAGCTGCAACTGTGAAATCGGGACAAAAGAGTAAGTCCTGTGGGCAGAAAAAAAAATTACATGAAAATTATTTTTAATATATAGGTAGCAGTATGCTTAACCATATTGCATTATCCTCATAATATTCTCGCATGCTCTCATCTTCATGTTCATCTCTCAAGGGATTACCACGTAAATTAGCATGATTCCAAGGTTTAGCGTGCATGCTTTTTATGTAAATACATTAGCGTAAAACAAAGAAGGAGTGTATTATGTTATTTGACAGTTTCGCGGACACGTCAGAAAGAGCTGGTTTTATATACTTTTCTTTTACTAGATCTTGATCTTGTCCTACACTCTTTCATTATCAGGAAAAAACCCATCTGTCTCATCTTCAATATACCTGCTAGTTATGGTAATAAAAAATATTTCAACAGGCACGTCAAAATCAAAGGAAATTGGTTTCCCTACGTTTTCACTTGAATTTTTATATTTTAGCTGTGGTGATGATGAACAGGTAATTTGTGTTTTAGACACAATACGCGATAAATCTGAAATTTTACTCTAACTTTGACTAGACAAAAAAGTTCATAATAACTTGACTGACATTATATGAGACGCACGAAAGATTTTGCAGTAGATAGGTATGATGTTGCACTTGCACACACACCCTCTCTGCTAAACGGTTTTTATATCTATAAAAATTAGAGTAAATCGAAACGAAAATCCATTGCGGCACCTTGAATTTATAATATAAAGTAGGCTGAAAAGGAGAGAAAAGTGCGTCCATGTATAACGATCTGCTGATATATTGTTTATCATGTCATCCTCAATAAACTTTCACAATCACAACATTGTTTAAAGTAGCAAAACAGGTCATTGATTCCAGTTTACGAAAATTTCAACTAATCAGTCATCAAATTTTATTAGTGTCATAATATCTGACATTTAATGACCTGATAGCATGATTTAAATTTTTTTGTAAATTTGAAGTTGTATTCTGGCAAAATAACTGTTCTACTGAAAAATATTTTGGATTTAAAAATTTATCGACAAAATTAATCAACGTTTTAGTTGTTGGATATTGAAGTCTACTTAAAACATTGTCACGAAATAATTATTGATGCGTTCGTGCAGGTATATTTTAAACATTAACAAATAAGTGCATGTATAAGAACTTGCTATTTATTTTAAACACTTCATCATTGCACTAATTTGTCTCTAATTGGTTCATAGCACCCATAACAAAAAATATTTTGGATTATATACTCGTCATAAACGACAAAACTGGGTGCACCAAATGAATAATTAGCGTCTTTTCTAAACAATGACTCTTATTTGTAACTAGATTTTTCTCACAAATAATAACACACCTAATAAATGGATGCACTATTTATTTGAAAGAGCATCTTGTGAGCATTAGGGAGTTGAAATTTGTTGATCCTGCAAAGTAGCTTTTCAATATTACAGTAACTAGCATTCGCTTTTAGTGATAAACGGGACACCTGCTATATGGCTATGATGACTGACTATTATTGTGATCATCATCACTACTGCTCACTCATCCGTGTTATCATCCAAATCTTTATACCAAAAAATAATAATTGCATAACACTTCAAATGGGAATTGACAAGGTGTTGTGATAAAGAAAACAATTCATTAGTCCATATGATGATGATGATGATGATGCATGCAAAATGGTCATTGTGTGAAAAAATGGTTAAAAGATATCTCTGCTGATCAATCAACTTACGCAAAGTGCACTGATGAGAGCTTTAGCGAGTGGTAATGTATCTTCATCTTCTTGCGGCTGTCCACTTGGAAGACTTGACCAAAAGAACGAGCGCCAGTCTGGGTCTTCAAGCATGTAAGGGATGATACGTGTCAAGAGGCGAATGCAGTTGAGAGCTGTAATCATGAAAATTCAAATACCAGATTATAGATTTTTTTTAAAGTATTTTAATAATGTACCAACACATAAAACTCATATAGGTATACCGAAACATTTAAGCCTTGTTATATGAGTATGTAATTTAGAGTGTAACTCTGAATGTGTCTGTTCATTAAACTGAAAGTAATTTAACAGCAGTAGTAGACAGAAAAATTGTCTTTTATCAGTTCGCCGAGCACTGCAAAAACAAAAGTAGAGTGAACTTTCATGGGAGATTTTGAGAGAAAAAATCTCACTCCCGTTTACTTTTATTGCAAGAAACGACTGTCAGACAGGTGCAGCGGCAGACGTTCGGAATTGTCGACGATTTTATTAGTTCAAAATATCGCGTTTCATTTTTATTAGTGCCTTTAAAACAATAATGTATTATTTAAACTTGTCTAACTCTGATTTGCCTTTTGAGTTGCGAAAGCCAATATAAATGTTGATATACATACATATATTATTCATTATTATATAAGCAATGTCAGGTTTAAAAACAACGACTTGAAAATTGCATAATAATATTAACTATAACTTCAAGTGAGCATAAATGAAAAAACCGTTTTTTCCTTGATTTATCTACACGCAAAAATTATTTTCATAAATGAATTTCATAAGAGTCCACACTAAAATTTTACCGTCTTCTTGCCTGATGTCAATGCACTGCAATAAGATATGCTTTTTTGCTCTATAAGGACTTTAAGGCGTTATATATTTTAAGAGATGATTATCATTCTCATAATTTCATTGCAATTTATTTGATAAAGTACATAGATTTTTGTTATTCATCTAACATTTTTTTTCTTCTAAATTTCGACACGTTCTCACTGTCAAAATCATCACAAGGCTCAACAGGGAGAAAAAAGGGGAAAAAATAAATAAAATTAATGGTACTAGGTTAAAGGTTAAACCAAGATAACAACCCAAAGGCACATTATATGCATTAAAAAGGCGTGATAATCACAATGTCAACAGCATGACGATTCTAGATTGAAATCTTGCTCTGTGCAGTTTACAAAAAAAACTAGGTAAAAACAATGGACTCCCAAAACGAATAAATTATTGTTGGATTCATTCAGCTAAAAAAGGAAAATGACTTGTCAGCTTTATTATTATTACAAATGAATACAAAATACGTTAACATTGAAATGAGCAACAAATAACACACATTCATCTTGTACAAGCGATACATGTGTATACGTGCTGTTTTTATATTATGGTTGGTAGTATATATTTTACTTGATCTCATTGTCAGGAAAGAAAGTGGTCAATATTAATTCTGACAAGCATTAAAGATATCACATCACACAACAACAAGAACAGTGTGCAAAAATTGTAGAGTGAATTAAGTTATAATGATAAGTTTAGTACGCATGTGTATATATTATGTAGGTATGGAAGAAGGTTGCACTGACTTTTGCTCAAAATCTTTATTGTAAAAACAACCTTCTTAGAGTGTGCATGCATAATATACAGTTATGTATGTGTATATTCATGATAATGATAATTTGATAAGGTTGCACACAAATAAGGTAATCTTTGATGATGAGACTTGTACCTACTTTTGGTGTACATGTGAATATATATAGTATTTTCATTCTTGATCTTTATATATTGTAGTATTATTGCAGGGAATTATTTAATATGGTAAGGTAAAGTGTGTGTGTCTGTGGATGCCAAGGCAAGGTGTTTACAACAATGCGTATAAATGCAACCATGAATATGTAATTAGAGAATATATAGATAGGCATGCAATATTTTGACGAAGAGGCTCAGAGGCACGTACAGACACACTTTTTAAAATGGTTTTTAAAAAATTACCTGGGATCTATAGGCTGAATATATTAATGCACAAAGTACTAGTATCAAATTTCAATCTTGTGAAAAGTAAACGATATTAAATAACTAGCATATAGTAAAATGAAATCATAATTTCATTATATGCATATAGTTGTATTGAAACAAACACTGATACATAATTATCACAATCATATCTTAAGTTAATGAGTAAATATTGAAAATTAAAATGTAAAAAAACACTTACCCGTGTTTTGGTGGAAAGCTCTACAAATGCTTTCCTGAAGTTTAGTTTTGTATCAGCGTTACCCATGATTTTAGAGCATCTTTGACATGAGCACAATTTGAATTATTTTTAATTAATAGTTTCACTTAATACACGTTAAAATCTATAAATTTAATATTTTTTTAGGTGTCAAGTTGTTTTCACTATTCACAACACGGTAAGATTTTTTACGACGATAGTACAGAATTATGGAAAATATGTTCGTGTAAGTTCATATTCAGACAGCTGGAGCAAAATCTGGAAGCTCTGCGTTCCCCCAACGTGCTTTTTTTTTGAGTATTCAGGATTACATATTTTCTCATATAATATGTATATGTCTTGCCCTACAAATTACATTTATTTAACACAATTTTTACTCACAATAAAATATTATTGCTCAATGGATAAAAGCTTCACTAGATCTATGTATATTATATGAGGGAGTTGAGGAAATTGTATTATTTATAGTTTTAGCATATTTTCTGCAAACAAATCAGGCTAAAACGGAAAAAGAGAAAAGAACAGCCTGTTCATTTTTTATATTTCTCCGACGACAGTAAGGTGGTGTATAGTATAGGGCTTCCTCACGCAAGCGTTTTCCATAATCTATCGATCTTGCTGGGTATTCTCTCTGGATAATATTATACCGTGTGTTTGTATTTTCTGCTGGTGCTACTAGTGCCACTACTACTATACAATGCTAATATTGCAAACTGCAACAGACAGCAAGGGTTCTTATTGTGGTTAAATCTTTATATTAAAATATTATATAATATATACACTGGACACACGGCCACAAATAAAAAGCACGAAATTTGTTCCCATCTGTGCCAACATACACAATACTGCGTGGTAGTATGTATTATTATATAACCACAAACCAAATGTGAATGATATATTACTATATGCTTATATAATAATAATAAGGTTCCAGATATTCCAGATTATATATATATATTTTTTCACAAACTCCAAAGGAAACTGTGCAACATCCAAGGAAAAATGGAATGTTGAAAGAATAGAAGTGGTAATCCAAATAAATTTGAAAGTACCTGCAAAAGTATGACAACATCAATATATGCATGCGGTTATATAACTATACACATTTCTATAAATGTATACAAAATATATTATAGTAGTACACGTATATAACCAGAAAGATGAATATAATTAGGCTGTTCTTCTTAGTAATGAAAATAATTTACCTGCGCGTGTGTTTGTGTTATATAATGACTGAATATTTTTTTCTCTCTGAATAACATTTGTGTATCTGGTCTACGACTACATGTTGGTTAGATTGTAATCCACTCCTCTGCAAGTGCAAGTGTGCTTGTCCTCACCTTGTGCAAATGTCAATTTAGACTTTAGACAAAGAGATGCAGAGAGAGAGAGAGTATATAGGAGACTAACAATGCATTATGTTGTTGTGTACTTGGTAAATGTAGCATGAAAAGTAATAATAACACGACATGATGATGTTGTAGTTGTATTTATTTCTTTTTTTCATGATGATTTAATGGAATCACTTTAATGCAGAGCCGATAGATTTTTTTTCACTGTGGTACACGCTATGATGTTGTACAAGCACTCGTTGTTTTTCATATACCTGCTGCAGTTGTAACAATAAAAGATATACATATATTCTGTTTTGTTGACCTTCTATGATTTCCATCCAGCTATACTACAATTGCTGCTGCACAATGCATTAAAAAAAATTATATCTTGTGATAGTAAATGATAACCGTTTGCATAGCATATAAAAATGTAGAGTAACTTCATTTAAATTGAGGAGAGTCATGAATCCTACGTATTTAATTTAGAAAAGAAGAATAGCACGCTTGCCTCATGACACTTGTTGTAATTTTCTTTACAAACAGTAGATAGATGTAAGCACAATTTAGATTTACATACATGCATATAGGCCATAGGCGAGTTGATTGTTGTTACTATTCTGTCATATAAATGAAGTTAAAACTATATATCAGTAGAATTTTTGTTTTTATATTAAACATTATATATACATTTAAATTACATTATATGTATATGCCGAGAGGAATGGAAATGGTGAATAGATGATTACTTCTTTTAGTGGCCACCTTGTGTGGTGCTACTGACAGTTCTTGTGGTACACAAAATCAAATAAATTCACAGCAAGAGTATAGTTCAATATCAATTATTATTATATGACTGTATATTCATATATACCTACATATGTAGATATACAAGAATTAATTATGCAACCACATTTTTAATAATATTTCCCATTATATAATCAAAGAGCACAAGTACAAAAGGTACACAGACAAGTAGATGTACATATGTAGGTATGTACGTCCTAATAGAGCACACTACACACAAGTTTTAATAATATCATCATCCATATTATTTACATAAGGTTGAAGGTAAAATGTTTTGTACTACTTTTAATTGTATTTCACTAGAGTTATGTTAGATTATCAACAGTCATCGAAAAAAATCTATACAAATGGAATAATTTGTTTGCTTTATAAATCGTGTTAATATGTATACAAGAAGAGGAATATTGAGAAGGGTAAAGATAATTAGGAGGATATTTGCGTGGTAATGAGTGTGGTAAAAGTATTAGTATCCACACAATTATTGTCCATCATAATTGATTTACCAGCATTAAATTAATTTTCATTATTTCATTTAAAAAATCCAGCAAGGTTTAAAAGTTGTAAAATTTACAATCATACATCTTATATAAAGCCAGTTACGACGTACGTACGTACGTACGGTGGCCTCACCTTTTGAGCACCAAACTTTTGACCACTTAAAGGTTGGTCAGGCTACCCCTGCAAACCAGACATATGGTTACCAGAACATAGATATCTGATATAGATATTGAGATCGTCCTGTGACACCTGTGAACCAGACCTTTGCAGAACTTGAATTTTGATTTAGAGAAAAATCATGCTTTGAATTTGTTATGGCAAACTATTGCCATACGACCAAAACCAATATCAGATATTCAGGTTCTGGTAACCAAAGGTCTGACTCACAGGTGTCACCTAACGATGTAAATAACTATATCAGAGATTCAGGTTCTGGTAACCAAAAATCTGATTCACAGGTGTCACCTAACGATGTAAATATCTATATCAGATATTCAGGTTCTGGTAACCAAAAGTCTGACTCACAGGTGTCACCTGACCATCTCTAAATGGACATCTGTGACCCTGACATTGGGATCCTGACACCTGTGAGTCAGAAATTTTGTTACCAGAACATGAATAATTGGTATTGATATTGAGATCGTCAAGTGACCCCCATGAACAAGATCTTAGGCTACCAGAACATGAATAATTGGTATTAAGATCGTCATGTGACACCTGTGAACCAGACCGTGGGCTACCAGAACATGAATAATTGGTATTGGTATTGAGATCGTCAAGTGACCCCCATGAACAAGATCTTAGGCTACTAGAACATGAATAATTGGTATTGAGATCTTCAGGTGACCCCCGTGAACAAGATCTTAGGCTACCAGAACATGAATAATTGGTATTGAGATCGTCAGGTGACCCACCCCCGTGAACCAGACATTCGGCTACCATCCATTCATTACATTTTCGGTTCTTTCCATTCATCATTTCACGTAGCAGGAAGCAAGTATCATTATTATTGTTGATTTCTGATTGGCCCACGTAAATAGCTTTAGCTTCGCGTACATCTTCCACAATGATACCATTAAACGCAATGATTGTATCTATTTTTCCTCACTTGTATTCAGAGCTAACAATCTCACTCGTCCCAATATGGAGCTGTGGATTGAGTTACCATTCCATGCCATCCCTTTAGCTGGCTCATTCATTCGTCGCTCAACAATCCGCACCGGAATGACATGTATTCTTGTATAATTGTTGTATAATTGTCGACTATAAGGGATCCGTGGGCAAATTAAAATCAAATTCTGGCTACTATCATGTTCAGCCAAAGATGCAGAGTTATTCACTACATAAGAGCTTATGTTGAAATTTTCATCAAATCTATTTTTGAGATTTATATTTTCTTTTCTTGAATATATAATAACGTTGTCAGAATTTTGTATCCACTTTCGAATAACTTCCAATGTGAGACCTCTCGTCTGGGATTGTATACTGGTAGTAATGGGAGTTTGGTAGTCGGTTACTGAGAGCAACGAACATCCAGATCCATGACCATACTGCTCTCCTTCACTTTTTTCCATTGTATTTAATGGCACTTCCGTACACAGTACTGTGCTGTAGATTATAAAGCACACCGTTTTTGAATCTCTAATTTGCAGATTGTGAAAGTTTATACGGTTACCAGGTTCAATTTTTAGATTAGCAAGTTGTTCAATCTGAAACTGCACAGTACACTCTTCATCACATGAGTCAGCCACAGTCACTTGACCTGTATCGTCACGTACACTGATCGCCCTAGCCTTTATATCAATCTCGTTGAATAGCGGATCACGTTCAAACTCTCTTATTTTATAATATCTTCGTTTCCGATTATCATCCAATGCGAACGTTTTCCATGAAAATTCGAGTAGCTTTGCCAATGTATCAATCTCTAGTGTTTGGCCATCAAAGTTTGGAACCTTAACTTTTGACACTCTCATGTTGATAGCACAAGCAGAATAACCTTCTGAACACTTTCCCACGTCCACAGTGCCATTCCATATTATCACTATCCCGTATTCATTTTTTGGTAGTGAATAACACGCGCACTATTGCTGCTTTTCCCCCGATTAGACCCGGTGCTCTTATCTTTTTATTATCATATTCGGATTCACTTATCCACGAGTACACAAGATTTCCATTATTTTACATAAAACATATTATCATATCTCCTGACCACAAGGAAACATTTTGAAACCCGTTGATCAAGAGCAGCACAGACACTACTTGAACTGTTATTTCTCCGAAAAGTAAAAGTTTTCCCCGACTTCTTAACAAATGCCATGTTTGCTAATTAATTATAATAAGTATAGATTAGTTTTAATATTTACTTAATTGGATTGAAACTCATATAGTTGAAACTTGTCTTCTGTCTTCTGTGTTTGTTTACATTCTGTGTGTAGTGTATAAAAAATGAGTAGTTGGACTGAACGATATTTTAAATTGATTCTGAAAAAACAATGGGATGGAAAAGTTCGCAACTTGGCTCGACTCGAGTTTTGGACAGATGCTATACCAGAACATGAATAATTGGTATTGATATTGAGATCGTCCGGTGACCCCCATGAACCAGATCTTAGGCTACCAGAACATGAATAATTGGTATTTATATTGAGATCGACAAGTGACCCCCATGAACCAGACCTTAGGCTACCAGAACATGAATAATTGGTATTTATATTGAGATCGTCAAGTGACCCCCATGAACCAGACATTCGGCGACCAAACATGAATATCTTATATAGGTATTTAGATGGTTGGGTGACACCTGAGAGTCAAACCTTTGGTTACCAGAACCTGAATATCTATTGTAGATATTAAGATCTTCAGGTGACACCTGTGAGTCAGACCTTTGGTTACCAGAATCTGAATATCTGATATAAATATTGAGGTCGTCAGGAAACACCTATGAACCAGGCATTTGGGTACCGGATCCTTAATACCTATCTGATGTATATATTAAATGTAAAGTTATTTATGTACATTGGTTCCAAAAACTACATTTGGATCCGTGTTTGTAGCAGTTGTGTGATGCTGGAATGCTAGATATGTGAAATGAAAGTATTTAAATTTAACAACACAAGGCTAAAAGGTCCAGCGTGTAACGCTGGCTGGAAAGTCAAGTAATTTAATAATTAAACAACAATATTTTTTGTATTTAAGTGTTTGTATTTTTTTACTGGTAATGTAACATGAGGTTATTAGTCTCAGATGCGC